>JASAMX010021411.1:0-29005 GCA_030248175.1 Microlaimidae sp. YZB2_3
ATTGCTCAATAAAATATTAAAATCGTAGACAAAAAGTTTAAATTCCTACTGCACCTTTAAGTATTGGAAGCAAAAGATAAGAGCAAAAAGTAAGAATTGAAATTTTCAAAAGTCGAGTAAAAGTAAGGCATAATAAATTCTTTACTTTTATTAGTTTAATTAAAAGTAAAAGTAAGTTTTTAAACACTAGAGTATACGATATAACGAATTTATTATTGCATGATGCGACAGGACGGAAATAAAACAGACCCAAAATTATCATAAATATTTTATTGAAACAACAAAATGTTACGCACATCAACCTTGGATATCAAGTTGATCAAGTTGAACCAATTGACCAAAGATTTTATTTGCCTTATAAAGTATATAAACATAAACACAGCTTTTTAGGTTATAAAAACAACAAGCATAAGAGACTTATAAAAATATTAGTAATTTGTTAATAGCACATAAACCAGGTTATTAAAAAGAAAGAAAATAAATTGAAAGTACAAGTAGAATTTTGTTGAAATAATAAACATGCTCTTTTTTGAAAATCTTTTGGAATTTTCGAATGTAATAACCAACGAAAGACGAAATTGTGGAAAATTCCTAGTAAGAACACCAACCAAAATAATAAAAATGAAGTCGAGAAATTTTTCCAACTTGAAAATATCTGCCGTTTAAACTAACAAATCAGATAAGTTCAATAATAATTATATTATGCCAATATATCGATATAATTTTGTGAATGTTACAGAGACGCAAGAGATTACAGAAATTTGAAAATCGAAATTATTGGCAATGGGAATTTCTAATTTGAGTAGAACCGTTACAAACTTTGACAAGAGAAAAAAACTTATTATGTGACCCAAAAACCGACTAAAACTTTTGCAATTAAAGATGAATTCTTGATAAGGTTGAAAATAACTAGGCGGTAAAGTAACCATCGTTTCGAGAAAATATTACGTAGAGAGAAACACTTACGCAACCTAATCGGTTAGATCACTCTGACATTTTTTATTCTCTTGCGCGTTCAATTTCGTTTTTCTTCTGATGGCGAGCGGTTAATGCCTCGAATTTCACTGAAGGATTTTTGAATTTAGTGTTACACTTGTTTGATTTTAAAATTAAATACTTTTTGCAAAAATTTCAGAAGTTTCGCAGTTACATAGTAAATAGATTGTTAAGATCACAAATTTTCATTTCTTCTGTCAATTGATTGTGAGATAACTGATTCATTTTGCAAGAAGCATTGAGGTTTTATGTATCTTTTATTAAAGTTTTTAAAACTATACAATGTATATGGTAATATGCATCTATTTTTAAAACATTATAATTAAAAGAAAATGTAGATCATTAAAATGTTGTGCCAAATTGCAAAAACAAAAAAAAATTAAACCTGCATAATACAGCGGATTTTTTATAAAAATTTGATTTAATTTGAAAGCATTCAAACGGCTTTCAGAACCCTGCATTTCCTGGGGATCTTTTAGCTCATAAAAGTCACAAGCGTTTTGATCCGTTACGAGATTTAAAAAATTGGAGCCGAACGTTGAAACTCGCTGAGACCTACCAAAGCCTAAGGCCTAAACCTAAATTTTTACGCCCTAGTTTGAAAAATTGAACAATTTCAAGTTCCTGGCCTACGGTTTCAAAAACCGGTAATCAGGAAAATAGAAGGTTTTAATTCAAGCAAAAAAATAGAAATGTTTGCTTTCTCAAGTGATGGTCCTATGAATAACTCACTGTTAATTTAGTATTAAGTTGAATATTGAGTAAAATCAAAACTGTACCGTGGTAGTCTCTGTTTCACACTTAATGACATTTATACATAGCCATAATGGGAAGTCAGAGCCAAAACTTGCTTGGGACGACTGACCTCCAAACTTCCTGGGCAATATACGAAATTATAGAAACTTACTCCTACGCATCTTAGTCAAACTGCCTGTCATGTAAGTAGAATATTTGTATATACTTACATCTTGGATTCAGCACGATGTTTACGATACAAATTATGCAGGTAATAAAATCTAGCTCACTGCGTATATTTTGCACTATTGCAATCGGCTATATTTAAAAACAACAAAAACATTTAAAATTTTTCACTAAAAAGTGGATTAATAACAAAGATTAAAAACTGTATTTATTTAATTATTTATCAAATTATTTAATCTAAGGCAACATAAATGGAAAATTTTTTAAAGGGCTAAAAATTGTTTAATTTTTGTATATTTTGTGAAAAGCTGGAATTAAAAAACATTTTGCGCTCTGACAATGCGTGTTTTAAAAAAACGTCTTATTAGCGCACAATTTTAATTGGTCCCCGCCCCTCATCTCTGCATTCTTATTTTCAGCGTCAGCCAGATATAATTCAACCATAGTTTGAATGAGGGTTTTTTAGTGCAGGAAGAGGGAAAATACTACCAATCATGTAGGGGGAAAATCAGGAACAGTGAGCGACTAGTACATTTTAGAGGTTAAAATATTTTAAATATTTATTGGTTTAAAATTTCGACCACTTCAAAATTTTTTAAACACTTTTTTAATATTGAAAGCAAAACCAGTTTTTGGGGCTCGTCAGATTTGACCGCTTCGTAGGTACGGGCGCGCTGCAATTTTTGCGCTCTGTTTTCCAGTTTTTTAATGTTTTGAATTAAATTTAAAAGTTTGGAATGGATTTTTAAAATTAATTTTTTAAATTTTGACAATTTTTGAGTCAAAACATTTAAAAAAACCTATGTAGGTTTAAAATTAGTTTCAAAACAAAAAATTTCAAATCATGGGTGGCACGGGAGCGCCACGGGGCGATCAAGCCCGCCCGGCCCCGCGCCAACCATCTTATTAGAGAGAACGTGGGTAAATTTTGAAATTCAGAACCTTCTTCTTCTTCTTCTTCTTCTTCTTCTTATTATTATTATTATTATTATTATTATTAATCAACGCGTCCATCCTTACAAGCGATATTCCTCATTCTTTTCTGCTTGATCAAAAATAACATGGGCTCATGAGAAAAGAAGAAAGAACTACGCAACTTTTTTAGGAAGCACTTTTTTATTTAGGTCCTTGTTAATCGATTTATCTGATCGAAAACAAAAAAATTGAAAAATAGACAAATAAAAACCCCCAACTGTATTATACGCAGCCTTTTGGCAACAATAAGGATTGTAGATAACAGACAGCCAACATCCCTTGATAAACCGCACAAAAAGGAGATTAGTTTTAATTGGTGGCAGTAACTATTTTAGCCCATTCCTGTTCACTGCGTGAAACGGAGAAAACAACAGAAATAAATGAAATCGTCACTTTTTCAAATTTATAGTTGTTTTTTTTACACATACAAATATAATCTTTGAATTAAAAAAACGGGCGATTTCGCGTTTGTCAAAGATTGCTATGAGTATGATTTTTTAAATTGACATTTCATCAAACTAAAAAAATGCAACACTCCTGTGTGATTAGATCAATGTATAAACAAATCATTATCATATGAGAAATTTTTATCTAGTGAAGCATGGCGAACGAATGCAATTTTTATAGTACTGTATATTTATCCGCAGCCTAGTTGAATTTTCTGTCTAAAAATACGCCCGGGGAGTCTCGTCTTTTTCATGCTCTATTCTTAGAGCATTTCAGGCTTTTGATTTTTTACTGAATGGAAATTGTTGTTTACGAAAATACTATTTTAGTGATGATTTAACTATTGTGACGTTTAATAAAGAAATCGAAAAACATTACAAACTGATATATTAAAACACTTCAACGTAGTGAAACATATCACTGGCGTAGCAATTTTATGAAGTATAAGGTTTAAAACTTAGAAGCTAAGTAAACTAAGATTTTTTTCAAATTTTATTTTTTTCTTTTTGTACCTCTTGTACAGTAAGACGTCATTTCAGAGCCGTAGTTTAATAATTACACAGTGAAGTGCGGTTCTAGTACTAAATGCCGGATATATTTACAACTCAAAAAAACTATGAGCTGTTTAACTAAAGGCTGGTTCATACTTAAGCCAAAACGTTCTTTGGACAGTCTAACCCGTCTTTTGGACGTTGTCTTTTGGACGAAGTTTAAATGTTACTTGAAATATTGTCCTTTGGACTGTTCAGTCCTTTGGACAATTCGGCAAAAAACAGTTCGCAATGTGCGACGGAACGCTTTTGACGGCTGTTTTTGATTTTTGGACAATGTCCCTTTAGATTTTTGTCCTTTGGATTTTGTTCAAACGACGTTTTAGCTCAGAGATATGAATCAGCCTTAAGATGTGTTTATACTCGTCTTGAAAAACTATAAAATTCAATGTCACTAATTATTGGTACTAATGAATAATAATAATAAAACGTTCATTGATTTAAAAAATTTTCAAATTTCATTAAAATTTAATTTATCTATAAATCAAAGAATTAATTTATAAAAAATGAAATTACTCAAAAATAGAAAAATTAATACATGTTTTGTTTTGAGTATTTCTAAATAACAGTCTAAAACAGTAATAAAAGTGAATAAAAATTATTAAAAAATGAAAAGAAAGTTAGAGCTCCAATAGGATGCAGAAGTTAACGATACAATAACCCGCTTATTCTTCTTTTTATTTTTATTATACACTTTATATTGCTAAATTTCGAATAATAAAAATGGGGAAACATTTCACCGTCTTGTGTTTCCCATTGAATTGTTCCTCGAACCACTAAAAACATTTACACCAATTTTTAAAGTATAATTTAATCTAAAGAAAGAAGAAATATGATTCAAAACTGTTTTGGTTTTTCCTTAGTTTTCCTTAAAGGTGCTGTACTGAGTGAAGCTTTTTGTCTTCGATTTTTTTTGTTGTGAAAACCTTACCTCTGGCTATGTAGATTTATATTTCCCAGATTCACGCTTACCTTACTTTTGCTGTATTTTTTTAGTATATTTTTGATTTGTTTACTATTAAACCTATAATCAAACCCAAGTGGAATGGAATTGAAACGATTTCGAACTTACTTTTTTTGTCTTCTTTGTGTCCAGTCTATTCGGTTAAAAATTTATAACTTAGCATTTTTGTTTATTCCAGAAACCACACATTTTTAATTTAATTTAACTCCGGAAAAAAATTGACACCAAAAAGTCCATGTTTCACTCAAAATCATATGTTTTGGCTGTTTTCTCGCTTGTTTTAAAAAATGGATATTGCTCGTATCAGGCCAGTCTAAACAGCATCCGAAAAAAGCTGCTGGATAATTATGATCTGCGATTGTTTCCTGAATCAGAAAATAACTATGGTAAACTTAAATAGTTTTTAAAATATTATAGTTTTACGGGATTTAAACTCAATAAACCAATCGTAAGCAAGGCGACTAACAAATTTTTTTTCTCCGACGTTTCGAGGCATTAGCGTATCAAGGTTTTTAATATAAGTGGGTAAAATTAGCTTTTTTCTGGCAAAAATTCTGCAAAATTACCGCATAGGTTTTATCGTAATATTTATTACTAAATAGGTAATAAAATTTAAATTATAAAATATGCACTCAAAGAAAGCGGTTATTTTCTACTTTACTTTGATACATTGATCGTTAAGATTTATGCAGTATTTAACGAGATATTGCGTTTCCCGTAAAAAAATCGTTATTTTTTGCTAATAAAACAAAACGACAGCAGTTATTTCATTAAGTTTGTCCAACATTTTTGCCGTCACTTCTTGTTTTTAGAAAAAGATTGCGGCTTTTTTGTAACAGATTTTTTGTTTTTTTGTAAAGGGAAACGCAATATCTCGACAAATACTAGATCAATTTTAACGATCAAGATGTCAAATTAAAGTAAAAAGTAGCCGCTTGTTTTGAATAAACATTTTGTAATTTAAATTTTATTACCGATTAAGCAATCTTTTAGTTCCGAATTGTAAAAAACGCCATTTTTGGAGGGTCATATCACCTGAAACTGGAGAATATTGTGAAAAATTTTGTGAATATTGGGGTATGTAAGATTTTCACAAATAATAATCAAAATCGAAGTCAAAAACTTTGACTCGGTACCGCGCCTTTAACGGATTAACCGTAATGCAGCTCTTGAACCACATCTCGACTATAAAAACTAAACAGCACAAGAATAATGTATTTTACGCTATTTTGACCTGCAGAACAGAGTAAAAAAAATTTTTGTTTTCTGCTTCAAGTTTTCCGTTGAAAACAATTTATTTATTTATTGTGAACTTTAAATGTGAACTTTTATCAATATCAACTATAGCAACATGAGAAAAACCTATAATACCAAACGCAAAATTTATGCCAACGTTATCACAATTAAATGAAATCGAAGGGTTTAGTACTAAAGGTAAACCCAACGTGGCTGCAACAGTTGTTTTTTTAAGGAAAAAACTGCCGGATTGGTATCACCCATTCTAATCACGAGAATCTGACGTCACTTTATCTGACAATTAAATTCGATTTAATACATATTTTTTTTTTGTTAAAGTGACGTATTATACTCGTTATTTTAGTGTTTCATTAATGAGGGCATTTTTTTTATTCAGCGAACAACTGTTGCAGCCACGTTGAGTTTAACTTTAGGTTTAAAATAAAAGTTAAATTTGATTAGAAAAAAAACAACAAAAAATTACAAAACAAAACTAAAATTGAAGTAAAATTTCAGAAGGCAACAAACACATTACATTATAATGAAAGAAAAAAAACACAAAAGACAATCCAAAGAATAGGCAAAGAAAAAGTCCAAAAAAACAATACAAAGGATGGTAGAAAAGGCACTTCAAAGGACAAAGTTCAAAGAACAAAGTCCAAAGCACAAATTTCAAAAGACAAAGTCCCAAAAACAAATTTCAAAGGACTTTTTTTAGAAAAGACAAAGTTATCCTGTGAACAGTGAAAAGATGTCTTTCTTTTCAACAATTCAAAATTGTCCGTCGGACAATCCCAAAAGTAAAAATTGGACAGCCAAAAAAACTAAAATATTTCAACTTGCTTTGTGGACAGTTTTGAACGTTTTGGACTGTCTTTTGGACGGTATTTTTTGAAGCGTTTATATTTCGTCCAAAAGGCAAAACTCCGAAATCGTCCAAAAGACAATTTTACATTGTCAAAAGGACATCTTTGGGTTGTCTAAAGGACAAGATTGGCTTGTCCAAAAGTCCGTTGGACAAAGTATAAACAGGTTTAAACATTTTTGGATTTTACTTTGTCCTTGGATATTTTGGACGACGTATGAAGCAGCCTCTAGATGGAACTGTAAAAAAATTTAGTAGAAAACTATATTTTTTAAAATTTGTTTTGTAAAGATAGGCATCCTAAAAAATCATTTTTTTAATAGGACGGATTTGGATGAAACATTGCAGAAAGGTAGCTAAAACTAAAACTTATTTTTAGTATTTGATTAAATTCCAAATGTAATAAATAAGAAAAGTCAGAAAAAATGGGTAATAATTCTATTTCAGCACTAGCATCTATTGTATGTTTTAGTTATAAGCCAATAATTAATTCTCAAATTATATAAACAACTGTTTTTAGTCATTCTAAGCTTATAAACAAAGTTTTGTAACTTTATTTTTATTTGAAAAAACGAGGGTTTCTTTTACTGAATCTATTTTTGAAAAAAGAACAGCTACAAATTGATACTGTCGATGAAGCCAGAAATTAATCAAGCTTAAAAAGTTAAAGTTTTGGCTATTTTTGTTTTTTTCTGCATGTAAAATTTTATAAATCCTAATTGGACTATAAAAAAATTTTTAAAAAAAGCAGTTTGAAAAATGTACCGTTCTGATGTAAAACATTTTCACGCTGTTCTAGAAGCAACTCAGTCCTTATTATTTTTAAAAAAAAGTCAAGGAAAAAATATACAGCCCAAGCTGAAACAATTCCAATCCTAAACAATTCTAATCAATTTTAATTCTAATCCTAACAATTCTAATCATGAACAATTCCAATCCTAAGCTGCCTCTTATATTAAATGGTAAGTTTTTTTTAAAACAGCTCTGAAACTAAAAATTTAGGAGTTTTAGTTGCTTCTAATTTAAAACCATCAGCGCACTGTCAAGCCATTGCTGAAAATCATTGTCAGTTGTTAACATGATTTTCCGCTGCTTTCAAACCAATATCATCTTGGCTCTAACTAATGCTTTTAAATCGTTTGCACGTCCAATATTGGAATATTGTAGCCAAGTGTGGTCACCATATCTATATAAAAATATTGATGTGTTGGAAAATGTTCAGCGTTATTTCACACGTAGATTAACATCAATATGTAATGGTTTATTAGGCAATGCTTACATCGATCGTTTATTAGTTCTTAATTTGACCTTTAGAACTAAGAAGAATTTATTAAGATTTGAATATGTGCTATTCTCTTGTTAATAACTTAAATGATATTAACTTTTTCAGATTTTTATAAAAAAGGAAAATTTTTATTTAAGAATGATCATAAACACAAACTATCTTTACCATTTGCTAAAAATGATATCGTTTATTAGTTCTTAATTTGGCACCTTTAGAACTAAGAAGAATTTATTAAGATTTGAATATGTGCTATTCTCTTGTTAATAACTTAAATGATATTAACTTTTTCAGATTTTTATAAAAAAGGAAAATTTTTAATTAAGAATGATCATAAACACAAACTATCTTTACCATTTGCTAAAAATGATATCTTCTTACATACATTTGCCAGCCGAAGTTCAAAATATTGGAATTCGCTTCCAAAAGAAGTTGTAGACGCTAAATCCCTAAATAGTTTGAAATTAAAAGTTAAATCGTTGATTTTCAACCATTTTTATTGTTTGATAGGCACCTGTAAGTAGCCTTTTTGGCTCTTTGTGTCCTTTTTTCTTTTATCATCAACATAATAATATATGTAGCATCTTTATTTTATGTACGTTATGTATTTCATGACTTTTTTTTCTTTTATTATAATGTAATGTGTTTGTTGCCTTCTGAAATTTTACTTCAATTTTAGTTTAATTTGTAATTTTTTGCTGTTTTTTTCTAATCAAATTTAACTGTTATTTTAAACCTAAAGATAAACTCAACGTGGCTGCAACAGTTGTTCACTGAATAAAAAAATGTCCCCCATTAATGAACCACTCAAATCACGAGAATCTGACGTCACTTTATCAAACAAATACTCTGTATTAAATCGAATTTAATTGGCTGATAAAGTGACGTCAGATTCTCGTGAGGGCATTTTTTACTTCAAAAAACAACTGTTGCAGCCACGTTGGGTTTACCTTTAGTACTAAACCTTTCGATTTTATTTAATTGTGATAACGTTTGCATAAATTTTGCGTTTGGTATTATAGGTTTTTCTCATGTTGCTACAGTTGATATTGATAAAAGCTCACATAAATAAATAAATAAATTGTTTTCAACAGAAAACTTGAAGCAGAAAACAAAAATCTTTTTTACTCTGTTCTGCAGGTCAAAATAGCGTAAAATACATTATTTTTGTGCTGTTTAGTTTTTATAGTCGAGATGTGGTTCAAGAGCTGCATTACGGTTAATCCGTTAAAGGCGCGGTACCAAGTCAAAGTTTTTGACTTCGATTTTGATTATTTTTTGTGAAAATCTTACCCGTGCCCCCAATACCTCACAAAATTTTTTCACAAAAATATCTTCAGTGGTTCAGGAGATATGACCCTCCAAAATGACGATTTTTACAATTCGGAACTTGAAAGATTGCTCAATTGGTACTAAAATTTAAATTACAAAATGTTTACTCAAAACAAGCGGCTACTTCTTACTTTAATTTGACATCTTGATCGTTAAAATTGATCTAGTATTTGTCGAGATATTGCTTTTCCCTTTACAAAAAAACAAAAAAATCTGTTTTAATCTAAAAAAGCCGCCATCTTTTTCTAAAAATAAGAAGTGACGGCAAAAATGTTGGACAAACTTAATGAAATAACTGCTGTCGTTTGGTTTTATTAGCAAAAAAATAACGGTTTTTTTACGGGAAACGCAATATCTCGTTAAATACTGCACAAATCTTAACGATCAAGGTATCAAATTAAAGTAGAAAATAACCGCTTTCTTTGAGTGCATATTTTATAATTTAAATTTTATTACCTATTTAGCAATAAATATTACGATAAAACGTATGCGGTAATTTCACAGAATTTTTGTCGCGTAAAAAGCTGCTTTTGCCCACTTATATTAAAAGCCTTGTTAAAGACGTACGCTAATGCCTCGAAACGTTGGAATAAAAATTTTGTTAGCTGCCTTACTTACGATTGGCTTATTGAGGTTACATCCCGTAAAACTACATTGTATAATATTTTAAAAATTATATAAGTTTACCATTGTTATTTTCTGAATCATGAAACAATCGTAATTGTCCAGCAGCTTTTTTCGGATGTCGTTTAGACTGGCGTGATACGAGCAATACCCATTTTTTAAAACAAGCGAAAAAACAGCCAAAAATATGATGTTGAGTTAAGCATGGATTTTTGGAATCAATTTTTTTCCAAAAGTAAATTAAATTTAAAATGTGTGGTTTCTAGAATAAACAAAAATGCTAAATTCTAAATTTTTAACCGAATAGCCTGGACCCAAAGAAGACAAAGCCTAGTAAGTTCGCAATCGTCCTAATTCCATTCCACTTGGATTTGATTATAGGTTTAATAGTAATCAAATCAAAAATATACAAAAAATACAACAAAAATAAGGTAAGCGTGAAGCTGGGAAATATAAATCTAGATAGCCAGAGGTAAGGTTTTCACAAAAAAAAACAAAATCGAAGACAAAAAGCTTCACTCAGTACTGCACCTTTAAGGAAAACTAAGGAAAAATCAAAACAGCGTTGAATCATATTTCTTCTTTCTTTAGATTAAATTATACTTTAAAAATTGGTGTAAATATTTTTAGTGGTTAGAGGAACAATTCAATGGGAAACCAAGACGGTGAAATGTTTCCCGAGTTTTTATTCGAAATTTAGCAATATAAAATGTATAATAAAAATAAAAAGAAAATCGGGTTATTGTATCGTTAACTTCTGCATACCTATTGGAGCTCTCACTTTCTTTTCCATTTTGGGTAATTTTTATTACACTATTTTTATACTGTTTTAGACTGTTATTTAGAAATCTAAACAAAACATGTATTAATTTTTGAATTTTTGAGTAATTTAGTTTTATAAATTAATTCTTTGATTTATAGATAAATTAAATTTAGATGAAATTTGAAAATTTTTTAAATCAATGAACGTTTTATTATTATTATTCATTAGTACCAATAATTAGTGACATTGAATTTTATAAGTTTTTCAACGAGTATAAACACATCTTAAGGCTGATTCATATCTAAGCTAAAACGTCGTTTGAACAAAATCCAAAGGACAAAAATCTAAAGGACATTGTCCAAAAAACAAAAACAGCCGTCAAAACGTTCGTCGGACATTTTGGACTGTTTTTGGATTGTCCAAAGGACTGAACAATCCAAAAGACAATATTTCAAGTAGCATTTATACTTCGTCCAAAAGACGTGTTAGGGCTGGTTCATACTTATGACCAAACGTCCTTTGGACAAAGTCAAAAGGACAATTTTATAAAAGCCAAAACGTCCTTTGGACTTTTTCCTTTGGACGAAGTATGAACGCTACTTAGAATTTATCCTTTGGACAAAGTAGAAGGACAAACGCAAAGGGAAAAGTCCAAAAGACAAAAGGTTATGAATACTGTCCTTTGGATTTTGTCCTTTGGACTTTTCCCTTTGGGCTTTTCCCTTTGGATTTTGTCCTTTGGACAAAGTCCAAAGGACAAAAGTCTTTTGGACTTTGTCCAAAGGACGTTTTGTCATAAGTATGAACCAGCCCTTAGACTGTCCAAAGAACGTTTTGGCTTAAGGATGAACCAGCCTTTAGTTAAACCGCTCAGTTTTTTTTTAGTTGTAAATATATCCGGCATTTAGTACTAGAACCGCACTTCACTGTGTAATTATAGACTAGCTCTGAATAAGCGTCTTTTACTGTACGAGAGAGGGTACATAAAGAAAATAATAAAATTTGAAAAAATCTTAGTTTTCTTAAATTCTTAAGTTTAAACCTATACTTCATAAAAATTGCTACACAGTGATATGTTTCACTACGTTGAAGTGTTTTAATATATCAGTTTCTGCTAAATAACTTTTGGTTTGTTTATTAAACGTCACAATAGTTACAAATCGTCACTAAAATAGTATTTTCGTAAACAACAATTTCCCATTAGTAAAAATAAAAGCCTTGAAAAATGCTCTAAGAATAGAGCATGAAAAAGGGGCGATTTTTCCCCGGGCGTATTTTTAGACAGAAAAGATGTGGACTAGGCTGAGATGGATATTATGGGTACTATAGGAAATTTGCGTTGGGTTTGGCCAGCTGCTCACTAAATAAAAACTTCTACCATATGATAATGATTTGTTTATACATTGATCTAATCACACAGGAGTGTTGCATTTTTTTTAGTTTGATGAAATGTCAATTTAAAAAATCATACTCATAGCAATCTTTGACAAACGCGAAATCGCCACTTTTTCAATTAGAAGGTTATATTTGTATGTGTAAAAAAACAACTATAAATTTGAAAAAGTGACGATTTCATTATTTCTGTTGTTTTCTCCGTTTTCCGCGCGGTTGAAGCAGATGGCGCTGGGAATTGGTTCCGTTTCTGCCACCAATTAAAACTGGTCTGCTTTTTTGTGCGGTTTCTATGAGGGGATGTTGGCTGTCTGCTCTGTACAATCCTTATTGTTGCCAAAAGGCTGCTATTGTGCGGTTGGGAGTTTTTATTTGTGTATTTTTCAAATTTTTTATTTTGATCAATAAATCGATATAATGAAAAAAGTGCTTCCTAAGAAAGTTGCGCAATTCCTTCTTCTTTCTAATGAGCCCGTGTTTATTTTTGATCAATCAGTAACGAATGAGGAATATCGCTTTTAAGGATGGAGCGTTGGAATAATAATAATAATAATAATAATAATAATAAGAAGAAGAAGAAGAAGAAGAAGAAGAAGGTTCTGAATTTCAAAATTTACCCACGTTCTCTAATAATGGTTGGCGCGGGGCCACGGGGCTAAATCGCCCCGTGGCGCTCCCGTGCCACCCATGATTTGAAATTTTTGTTTTGAAACTAATTTTAAACCTACATAGGTTTTTTTAAATGTTTTGGTTGTAAAACTATTCAAAATTTGAAAATTAATTTTGAAAAGTCCATTCCAAACTTTTAAATTTAATTCAAACATTAAAAAACTGGAAACCAAGCGTGCCAGCAGCGCCGTACCTACGAAGCGGTAGAAAACTAACAACCCCCAAAAACTGGTTTTGCTTAAATATTAAAAAAGTGTTTAAAAAATTTTGAAGTGAAGAGGTCGAAATTTTAAACCAATAAATATTTAAAATATTTTAACCTCTAAAATGTACTAGTCGCTCACTGTTTCCTAATTTTCCCCCTACATATGATTGGTAGTATTTTACCCTCTTCCTGCACTAAAAAACCCTCATTCAGAACTATGGTTGAATTATATCTGGCTGACGCTGAAAATAAGAATGCAGACATGAGGGGCAGGGGACCAATTAAAATTGTGCGCTAATGACGTTTTTTTTAAAACACATAAGAACGCAAAATGTTTTTTTTTAATTCCAGCTTTTCACAAAATATACAAAAATTAAACAATTTTAGCCCTTAAAAAATTTTCATTTATGTTGTAAATTAAATAATTTGATAAATAATTAAAATACAGTTTTTAATCTTTGTTATTAATCCACTTTAGTGAAAAATTTTAAATGTTTTTTTTGTTAAATAGCCGATTCAATACTGCAAATATCGCGGTCAGCTAGACTTTATTTGCCTATAGTCTATTGTAAACATCGTGCTGAATCCAAGATGTAAGTATATGCGAATATACTTACATGATAGGCAGTTGATAGGCACTAAGATGCGTAAATATTCTATAATTTCAGGTATGCATTGCCCAGGAAGCTTTGGAGGTTATGGTCCAAGCAAGTTCAGTTTGGCTCTGACTTCCATTATGGCTATGTCCATAATGTCATTAAGTGTGAACAGCGAGCTACCACGGTACAGTTTGATTTACTCAATGTCAACTTAATACTTAATTAATAAGTGAGTTTCTTATTCATAGGACCATCACTTGAGAAAGCAAACATTGTATTTTTGCTTGATTAAAACCTATATTTTCCTGATTTGCCGGGGTTTTTGAAACCGTAAGCAGGGAACTTGGATCCTTCAATTTTTTAGGAACTTTGGGCCGAGTTTTTAAAAATTGGTTTAAAGTTAAGTTTAGGTTTAGGCCTTAGGCTTTGGTAGGTCTCAGCGAGTTTAACATTTCGGCTCCAAGTTTTTTTAAATCTCGTGACATGATAAAAGACTTTGTGACTTTTACTAAGCTAAAAGGAGTCATCCAGAAATAGAGTTCTGAAAGCCGTTTGGGACTCTTTCAAATTAGATCAAATTTTTATAAATCCGCTGGTATTATGCAGGTTTAATTTTTTTTGTTTTTACAATTTGGCGCAACCAGGTTTTGATGTTCTTACCGTCTTTAATTATAATTTTTTAAAAAATAGATGCATATTACCATATACATTGTATACATTTTTTAAAAACTTTAATAAAAGATACATAAAACCTCAATGCTTCTTGCAAATGAATCAGTTATCTCACAATCAATAACAGAAGAAATGAAAATTTGTGATCTTAACAATGTATTATTATGTAACTGCGAAACTTCTGAAATTTTTGCAAAAAGTATTTAATTTTAATCAAACAAGTGTAACACTAAATTAAAGTCCTTCAGGGTGAAATTAAGGGCGTAACCGCTCGCCATCAGGAAGAAATAAAAAATGAACGCGCAAGAATAAAAAATGTCAGAGATGATCTAACCGATTATTATTAAGTTGCGTCAGGTGTTTCCCTCTACGTAATATTTTCTCGAAGAACGAGTGGTTACTTTACCACCTAGTTATTTTCAACCTTATAGAATTCATCTTTAATTGCAAAAGTTTTAGTCAGCATTTTGCGGTCACATAATAAGTTTTTTCTTCTTGTCAAACTGTAAATTGTTAAGCAGTTTTACTACTGGATTAAAATTCCATTGATAATAATTTCGATTTTTTACGAATTTCTGTAATCTCTTGCATCTCTGTAACATCCCACAAAATTATATCGATATATTGGCATAATATAATTATTATTGAACTATCTGGTATTCGTTAAACGGCAGATTATTTTTAGAGTTGGAAAAATTTCTCGACTTCATTTTTATTATTTTGGTTTAGTGTTCTTACTAGGAATTTCCACAATTTCGTCTTCGTTGGTTATTACATTCGAAAATTCCAAAAGATTTTCAAAAAAGCATGTTTATTATTTTGACAAAATTCTACTTGTACTTCAATTTATTTTCTTTTTCTTTTTAATAACCTGGTTTATGTGCTATTAACAAATTACTAATATTTTTATAAGTCTCTTATGCTTGTTGTTTTTATAACCTAAAAAGCTGTGTTTATGTTTTATATACTTTATAAGGCAAATGAATTGTTTTGGTCAATTGGTATCAACTTGATATCCAAGGTTGATGTGCGTAACATTTTGTGTTTCAAATAAAAATATTCTTTATGATGATTTTGGGTCTGTTTTATTTCAGTCCTGTCGCATCATGCAATAATGATCATTATATCGTATACTCTAGTGTTTTAAAAACTTACTTTTACTTTTCATTAAACTAATAAAAGTAAAGAATTTCGGATTACTGTTACTTTTACTTTTACTCGACTTTTGAAATTTCAATTACTTTTACTTTTGCTCTTACTCGGATTTTTGCTTCCAAATACTTAAAGGTGCGGTGCGGAGTCAAACTTTTTGTCTACGATTTTTATAATTTATTGTGAAAACTTTACCCCTGCCCCCAATAGCCCACAAAAATTTTTTTAACAAAATATCTCCAGTGGTTTAGAAGTTATGACCCCACAAAAATGGTGGTTTTTGACAATTCTGTACGTGAAATATTACTCAATGGGTATAACGATTTTAGGTACAAATTATGCACTCAGAAAAAGGGACTATTTTCTACTTAAATTTGATACCTTGATCGTTAAGATTGGTGTAGTATTTTTCGAGATATTGCGTTTCACGTACAAAAAAACTCGATTTTTTGGCTAAAAAAACGAAGTGAAGGAAAAAAGATTGGGCAAATTTCACAAAATCACTGCCGTGGTTTGGTGTTTTTAACCAAAAATCGCGTGTTTTTTGTAAGGGAAACGCAATATTTCGTCAAATACTGCACCAATCTTAACGATCAAGGTATCAAATTAAAGTAAAAGGTAACCGCTTTCTTCGGGAGTATAATTTGTAACGTAAATCTTTATACCTATTGAGCAATCTTTCACGAACAAAACTATCGAAAAATGCCATTTTTGAGGGGTCATAACTCCTGAACCACAGATGACATTTTGTTGAAAAAATTTTTGTGGGCTATTGGGAGTAGGGATAAGATTTTTACAGAAAAATATTAAAATCGAAGACAAAAAGTTTGGCTCCGCACCGCACCTTTAAATTAATTTAGGTAAAATTTAAGTAATTTCAACTACTCGATTCCCTATAGGCTTGTTGGAAAATGAGTGGCAGAAAAAAATTTTTAAGCCGTAAGACGCTAAACACCAAATATTTAGACCAAAAAACTTATTAAAATTGATACATAAAATTAGCAAAAGACTTTGGGACGGATCTCTGGAGCTCCAAAAACTGGTATTTTGTTCCGTTTCAAAATTACTTTTATTATACTTTTACTATTACTTTTACCTAAAAAACTAGGTCTTACTTTTCTTTGTGTTTTGTTTAAATAAAATTTTGACCGTTACTTTTGCTTTACTTAATTTAAAAAATAACAAATTACTTTTACTCTTACTTTACTTGAATTAAAATTTTTCAAAATACTTTTACTTTTATTGAAAATAATCGAAAATCATTACTTTTTACAACACTAGTAAACTCTATGTCACTAGTAAACTCTATGTATTCCATGTATGCAGTCGTTTCGTGTAATATATAGGCTATATTATTAATTGAAAGAACGTTTTCATCGTCTAAATTTTCCGGAGCCGCAATTATAAGCTAAATAGATTACCCAAGGATTAAGAAAAAAATAATTTGACTGTTTATTGGCTATATCAAAACAGTATAAGCTCAGCCTTCGCCGTTTTGGACAATTATGATTGGTCAACATTTTGCACGTACCCAATAAGCAGTCGAATTATCTTTTTTTCTTAATTCGAATGTTAATCGGGCTTTGTGAAGGCGGCTCCCGCTTTTCCACTTGTTATTTTTATTTTCTTAGTTTCTTTTCGAATTAAATTTGCATATAATTGGTACGATTAAAGGTCACACAAAATAAACACTGAAGGCAAACAAAACGTAACTGCTCTAGTTTGGTCATGTGATTTGGTGCAAAAACGCACCCTAGAAAAAATGCACCCGCGAAAAAAGGGCCCGATTAGTGTAAAAACGCCAAAAAACTATGAAAAAACGCACCCGCCTATGAAAAAAGGGCCCCGTTGCGGGAAAAGTCAAAAGGAAAGAACGCACCTTAGAAAAAATGCACCTGCGAAGAAAGGGCCCCACTAGTGTAAAAACGCTGAGAAACTATGAAAAACCGCACCCGCCTATGAAAAAAGGGCCCCACAATTAGAAACTGTTTTTTTGTTACGTAAACAGGTAATCTGCGAAAAAAAGCATGTGCGTGGGAAAAATTTTTGATGAAGCGGTGATAATTCAAAAAAGTACGAACACTGTAAACAGTACGAAAGGAAAGCATTAAGGAGATAAATAGCTTGTGCAACTAAAAAATTTACAATATTCATGCAGCAAAAGTAAAAGGTAAAAGGGAACAAGAAGTGAATTAAAATAATAACTAAAAAATATAGCAGAAAAACTAAAGCTGCAAACACAAATAAAAAAATGAAACGCGAGACATAGGTAACGAAAATAACAAAGAACATAAATAGAAAAACAAAAGTGGCAAAAAGAGCGGAATTGGAAAAACCCAGAAAAAATATTGAGCCAAATCTTATAAAGAAAAGACTATCTTAGGAAAAAGGCAATAAAAATTAAAAATTTAAAGGATTCAAAATCTAAAGAAACTACTACCTCCGAAAAGAATCAATATAGGTATAAAAAACACAAAAAAATCTCAAAATCCAGCACAAACATACCGAAAAAAGTTATTATCTATTAACGACAAAAAACGGAATAAAGCGATTACACGTCGAAATCATCGTATGAAGTATAAGTAAACTAAACTCTGCGAATATAAAAACGTAAAACATTAAAAAACAAAAAATCTCGAATATCAGTATATATAAATATTAGGAAAAATAAAAATAACAACAAACAACAAAAAACAAAGCGGGGCGCTAGATATGTCAAAATATAAATATAGTATACCTATGAATATAAACAAAAACGAGAAAAATGGGAGAAGATATGATACGCATCCAGAGAATTCTATTAATATATATTCAAAGGAAAAGTAAACCCCCATTCTAAAAATATAAAAGCCAAAAACGAAACAACGAAACAAGCGAGCTAAGCCAAAAAGAAGAAGATAAAAAGTACTCGTTAAAAAAACAAGAAGCAGGAAACGAGATAATATCAGCACAAAAACAAAAAATATATATATAAAAACCTAGAAGATAAATCCACACGAACGAAAAAAAAAAAACATATATAATCCAAAAAAAAACCATACTATAATGCCAAATAAACAAATAAAAAACAAACCAAAAAACAAAACCATAATCCTATCAAAAAAAAAAAAAACACACAAAAAAACCCAAAAAACAGCAAACAAACCAAAACAAAATACAAAAAAAAAAACCAAAACCAAAACAAAAAAAAACAAAACAACCCCATAATACGCCTGCAACCGACGGCTGATAAAAATAACTTAAATAAAAACAAAAAAATGCATTCGATATAGATATACATAATATTTTAAAAAAAACTAAAAAAATATACATTTATGTGGATAAGTTTTTGCTCGATAGGTGCTGTTTTTCATAAGATGCTAGCTCCTAGTGTGTTGATAACGCTCTGTTTACGTAATCAAAAAACAGTTTCCGACAATGGGGCCCTTTTTTTAGGCGGGTGCGTTTTTTCATAGTTTCTCAGCGTTTTTACACCAGTTAGGCTCTTTTTTCGCAGGTGCATTTTTTGCTAGGGTGCGTTTTTCCTTTTGATTTTTCCCGCCATGGGGCCCTTTTTTCATAGGCGGGTGCGTTTTTTCATACTTTCTTGGCGTTTTTACAGTAGTCGGGCCCTTTTTTCGCGGGTGCATTTTTACTAGGGTGCTTTTTTTCCTATTCTCGCTCATGTGACTATTTTAGACACGGCCACATGACTTTATTGCGGACAAATTTTTTTCGTTTACACAGAAAATTCTGTGCGAACGAAAAAATTCTTTTATAATTTTCAAATATTAACACAAAAATTTTTTTAGGAAATTTAATGCGTCTGTGCAATTATAATTTATAAATCAAATATTAAGGTCTCTCCTGATAGTTTTCATTTCTAAGCGTTCAATAGTGAACCAAATGCAGTACATAGTAAAAATCACCTTTTTTACTTAGATAAAAATCATCTGTAAATTATTGCAGTTATAAAGTATTATATTTTAGAATATCCAAAAGACAAAAACTTTGACAAATTGACAAAAAGCAGAAAACACATGGTGTTTTTGTTTTTAATCAATGGGAATAAAATTAAAAAAGTATAAAAAATCTAAAAAAAATCTATTAAAATAAAAATTTTTCAAAAAAGGTTTCATGGGGATTTAACCTCACCTTTGTTAAACCGATTACGCCGTAACCAATTCCGCCACGACATCAATGAATCAAGTTCACAAAATATATACACAAATACTTTGTAATAAATCGAATCTAATTGGCTGCTAAAGTGACGTTAAATTCTCGTGATTTGATTGGTTATTTAAAGAGGGGGAATTTTTTAATCCAATGAAAAATAGAGCAGCCACGTTGGATTTACCTTTAGTAATGTTCTCTAAAGATTTGAGCTCAAAAACGAAATTCCAATTTTCAACATTTATCTCACCCTTGAGAGCTCCCAGAGCTTCGAAGCTTTTGTTTTGGTACTAATTTTTAGATAACTAAAGAATTATGCCATATATATTTTAATTGTTTGTCTTGTAAATTAATTTTTTTCAAGAATTATTTAAGATTCTTAAAACAGCTCTATAAAAGGGCAACTGAAATAATACAAAACAAAATTTAAGGTTAAATAAGCTTTAGTACTACTTTTAAAAGACGAGTTTCGGCTCAGTTTTAATTGGCAGGAGCTCTTATTATATTATTTTTCAACCCTATAGCGAACCATTGCCTGTAAAGATGTGTCACTGTCACTGCTGCAATTGCGTTTATTGTCGATTTTGTTGATAACAAGCAATTCGGATCAAATATTTTTGGGTACAGACAAGAGACAGTTAAATTTTCGACGACTTTACATATAGTATAAATAGAAATAATTTATTTGACTGCATATAATACGGTAGTAAAACCATATACTAATGCACAAACTTAAATGACACCAAATAAACTAAATAAAATAAAACACAATAAAGTGGCATGCAATAAAATACATAGTTATAACACAAATAACATATTGAGTAGCAAGCAGATGTGTTTTACTAAAATTTTCGAAGTTTAACTGATTCTATTAATATTATTTTGTGAAGATTTGGAGCTTCAGGGTTTATGTAGCTTAGATTTAAATACTGTTACTCTGGTAGGCAAAAATAGGTAACAGTATGTAAGGTAGAGAAAGCTATTAGACAACTATATTGTAAATAAGTAGCTATCATATTTTGCGATTATATCTCCTAAACCTCTAAAAATGATTTGACAAAAAACCTTTTCAGCTATTGTTTTTTTTTCAAATTTTACTTAGTAAAAATTAATATAAAAATTTCGATTTTTGTTCAAGAAACTGTTTAGACGTGATTTACGCTCTTTCAGTACTTAGTAAATGAACATAATCACCCTCTCAACTTACAAATTAACAAAGAAATTTAAGCATTGTTAAAGGCACATTAAATAAAGTTTTGTAGGTTTTTTAAATTTATTTTTGTATAAAATCGTTGCATTTCGTTAGAATTAAAAATCTAAAGTATAATTTGCTATTTTTTTTCCTTTTTTTCAATGTATCAAATTTCATAAAATCTTGCTTTACTAAAACTTTTTACTTATACATAATTAATCAAACCAATAAATGATTAAACGTATTCAATAAAAAAATGTAGAAAAAACTGAAGAAAACTTTCTAATTGGGAATTGTTTCACGGTTTCAAATATCAATTTAATATTTTATGTATAAATATATAATCTTTCGTTTGTGTTCTTAATAAAAACTGGATCTGGTTACTTTAAGTTTAAAAGATTTTTAAATAATCTTAGTTCTGGTTTTTTAAAGTTTAAAAAAAAGAATTTTTTTTAAGTTTAAAGATGAAATTATTTTAGGTTGTGATCTATTTTCCACAAGCCCAATAACAATAAGTATATACAAAGAGATTTATTGGTATTTGTTTTGTTTCTTACACACAATATTACCTTTGTATCAGTCACATACTCCATGGTAGACTTGCATAAAGTTAATCGCAGAAACAAATTAAAATCTATTCAGACAATTTTTACTGTATAGCTTTCAGTTGTAAACCATTTAAAATAATGTGTTTTAACGCTTAAAAAATTAGTATTACAATATATTAAAACAAAAAAAATTACCTTTGTTTGCTCAAAGTTTAATAATAATGACGCTAGGAAGAATTACATTTGATATAATATTTTCGGAAAAAATAACTTCAAACACTTTTAAATTTATGAAAAAAATTTTGTTTTCCCTAAGCCTAAGCAAAACCTTAAAATCAAACTTTAAAAAAAAACATTAAAAACCTTAAAAAAATCTAAATTATTTTAAAAAATGGCGAATAATTTTCAAAAAAAAAATTAGATTTTTTGAGAATGTATTTTTTCCGGACACCATAATAATATTGGTCCATAAAAACAGTGTTATATTGGAGACCATTTTTTTAAAAAAAACAAGCTTATTTTCACCAAATTGTTAATGTAAAATTTCAAAAAATACCAAGTTTTTTCAAAATCATCATTGAATTGTATCCAGCAAAAAAATTGATAAAAAACGATTAAAAATTTTGTCCCAAACAAAATATGCTTTTTGAAAATTACAGTGATAAAAAATAAAAAGAGAGTAAATTGGGCCGCCTACGATTTTTTTAAATTCATCTTCCCAAGGAACGATTGAATTGTAAGAAGAGCGATAGGTTTAAGGAGCGAATTGTCCAGGGAGCGAATTGTCAAGGGAGCGAATTGTCCAGAAAACGAATTGTCCAAGGAAAGAATTCTCCCCAATAAAGATTGTGTAATAAAAATTACGTTTGTAAACAATGGCGAGAGCAAATTGGGCGGGGAGCGAATTGTCCAGGGAGCGAATTGTCCAGGGAACGAATTGTCCAGGGAACGAATTGTCCCGGGAGCGAATTGTCCCGGGAGCGAATTTTAGGGAGCGAATTGTCCAGGTCCCAGAATTACCAGATGATGAACAGGCTATAAACGGATTGTTATTTTCGAAAAACTATAGCATAAGTCCAAAGTGTATTGTAGTGATACACAATGATACCGCGGAAGAGGGACGGGTTAGATGAAACTATGAGAGTGAACCATTCAAATTTTGAGAAATAGGTTTTTGGCCCTACTTCGGAATAGGTGGGGGAAAAAGGGTTACACCTCTTTGTCAATTTTAAAACTTGAACAAAACAAATAATCACAAAATGTGTTTTTGAAATAGGAAGGAAATTCAAGTTGTGGCCGTAATTTTTTCATTATATTTTGTCTTAGGATTTTAAAATTCTATAGAAACAAAAAAAACAAAACAACACAATAATTGAAAATTAGATCTAATAGAATTAAAAAAGTGTTTTTGTTTACAATATAAAAAATTTATTTGGGCCGTATTTATAAAAACAATACTTAAGAATTGAGGGCCCCTCAACTTTTGGAACTGATCATGTGCTAATGGTTTTTTTTAATTTTATTAGTATTTTTCTAAAAATTTGAAAAAAAAATAATATGAAAAACATCATATGTGGCGATGCAAACTCTTTTTCAAAATCTTACGATCCATTTCATTAATTCCATGTTGCAAAGTTTTGTTTTTGCTAACACCCTGTTCAATTTATAATCTGACATTAGATTTGATATTTTTATCATTAAAAGCTAAATCCAAAGAACATGTTTTAGTTAGATTAAGAAAATAATTTTTACTTTCCAAAATGATATTGTTTATGTGTATTTAAAAACGGTTTATTTAGTTTACGAAATATTTTAATATTCTGACTTACTATCAATACACAGTTTTTATCAAAAATTTAAAACCAATTTTCAATCAAAAACATTCAATTTTAGAAATTTAAAGTGGGTTTCTAGGAAAAGTCCACGCGCAGTCTTAGAAAACTTTAAAATGTTAAAATGTTTTTTTTTTGTTTTTTGTCGATAATAAATGGTATTTTTTTAAAAATTTGCCATTGATTTCGAAATCTGCGCTATTAAAACATTCCCAACAATTTTTAAAACAAAAACCTAACTGTCTATTATGTAGGTATCTATGTCCTTAACTAATGTTTTTTTTTTCAAAAATATTTTTGTAACTTGAAATCTCTTTAGTTAAAACCCCGTAGTAAGATTTAGCTATTTTAGTCGAAAAATTTTTTTTCGATTAGGAAGTTGTCTTTAGCATGACAAAAACTTGTGGTTTAATTTACAGTATAATTATGATATTATTGCTCTCCATTGACTTTTATATCTTGCAATTGATTTTAAGACAGTCTACAATCAAAACTTTTTCACATTTGCAAAATCGAACGATTAGTTTTGGTAAGTTTGTTCAGTATAAAGATTTTAATTTAATTTTTTAAAACATGGTTTTTCATCAACTAATGTCTTTTTTTACTTTTTAAAATAATTTTAAGTTAGGCCAGAATTGTAATTGAATATTGTAAATTTTTCTTGACTGTTTAATAAAAAAGGATTATTTATAATGAATGCGTAAGCTACCCGATATTGTGTTTTATTTGAGCATTATCAAATCTAGCTCAAGTGGCCCATTTAGACCACATCTATAATTAAAAAAAAAAAACAAAAAAATGAAAGATGCTGACGTTAACTGATTTTTAATAAATTTCATATATCTTTTGCTGATATAAAGGAAATTAAGATACTTCTGTTTTTTGTCTTTGTAATTAAAAGTTTTTTGAGTAGTGAACCCAACCAAAAATATAAAACTTTTTTTTTGAGAACTTCAAAAGCAATTGTAAGAAACTCAAGATGGATGGCAGAAATCCTTTTATATTTTTATTTCTATTTTAATTAAAATTGATACTACAACGTGTCACTTAAATCCCTAATAAAATTGTGCGATTGCCAAAACAAAAATACAAAAAAAATAAATTAAAAATTCATCTTTGTGCTATGTTTCATTTATCAACACGCTTAAATAGAATCATTGTGCTTTTAACACTGCGCGTTTTTAATCATATTTATCTTCATTCATTCTTACAACCTTAAAATAACCATCGAATTTAAGTCTACAAAAATTCATTACACAATTTGTCTTATTACAAAGTGTGTTATATAAGTTTCAAACTTTGAAAGAAAACATAAGTTTTTTAAAAAAATTTACCCCAGATATTAAAACAATGATATTTCGACTAAAAAAAAAAGATGTTTAGTTTTTAAATATTCGGAAACCCAGGGAAAACTAAGTTTAGCAACAATTTAGCAATTTTAACTAATTTAAAAGCATGTTTTTTCGAGTCTTTCGTTTTAAATTTTCATTTTTTTGATTTTTTTATATTTTTAAGCCTGATTATGACACTGTTATTTGTTTGATCATTGTTACGCCGAAGTCAAAGGTACTGCAGAATTCAGATTTAAAATCATGATATCACATCTGAGCAAAATCATGGTTTCATTTCAATGTTTTTTTCTAAGCGGATATTGCTCCTATCAAAGCAGTCTCAACTCGATACAAGAAAAACTTTTTCTCAAATATGACCGCAGAATGTTTCCATCATCAGAATCAAATACAGGTTAGCAATAAAAAGTGCAATGTATAAAAAATGGTTCAGGCTTTTTACCGGAAATTTCAAACTGTTATGACTGGGTCTTTAAAAAACCTACAGGTTTTTTTTTTGAATAGTCAGTAGGAAGCTATCGCTAAATTTTGAAAATTGGAACCGCAAAATTGGGCATTTTCAGCCGAAAGTTAAAAAATGATTTGGAGAGTCTTAGGCTTTGACTGAGGCTTAAAAATGAAAGCAAGTTTACACTTTAGCCTCCATGTTCCATATTTCAAGCTTCAATTTCCCCATTTTCAGCTCTAAGATCCAGCTCCAAGTGCACTCGGCTCCGACGACATTAAAAGGCACAGTATTTTTTAGTATTCATGGTGCATTTTTTATTGCGGTTTATTTAATACTAATCAATGTATCAGGTCACACTAAAAAAATTGTATTACACCAAAATTAATTCTTAAAGGATAACGAGTTATTAACAACAATACCGCTTGGTTATTTCCAATATTATTTTAATACGCCATTTTTCAAAAGAAAACAGTTCTATTCAACGGATTTTAACAAAACTTAATATAATTCATGCTAGGGTACAAAAAGCTTAAATTTTAAATTTGGTTTAATTGTGAAAAGTATTAAATGAATAATGCCATTTTAAAAACATCGTAAATGTTAAAAAATCGAAAAAATAAATAAAAAAATGAATGAATAAAAAATATGAATATAAATGAATAAAAAATCGTAAAAATAAAAAAAATTTAGACTTTTTTTAAAGTTGTGCGCTTTCGTCGAAATTATCTTCAATAGAAATTTTTTTTAAAAAACTTAAAAATTCGCTTACTATTTGTTACTAATTTTGCCAATGCTTAAATTTATCTAAAAAACTATTAAAGTGTTAAGAAAAACGCTAAAAACTATTAAATTTTAATCATTTATTTGGATTTTTATTAAATTTAATTATTTATATATCGACAAGTGACCGACCACATTTTGCTAAAATCAAATATAATTTTAAAAGCATGCATTTTATAACCTATCGAATGAGGAAATTTTTCTATTATTATAAAATTCGTTAAAATGACGATTTATTTATTTTTAAACCCTGTGCGACCGGCGGTCGGTTCGTACATTTAATTTAATAACTAAACTATAATTTTAAGAATGATCACGAGAGTTTTGGTTTTTGATTCAACGAAAAGATTTTTTGGCTCCTTCAGCGGCATTTTCCCATATCGGTAATTTTTGGTGTAGGAGCAAAAGTCGTATACCTGACTGCAGCCTCATAAGAGTGATGTTATAATCAATGAAAACAAAGCAATTTATCACCTTTTATAATAATAAACAAATAATAGTGATTATATTTCATAATTTCAAACTTAGTGGTTATTGGGTAATATATAAATGTTGTTCTTTAATTTGTTATCATAATTATGGCACCGTTTATTTTTGTGTGTAAAACACAATTTAGTTTTTCTCTTTGAAATTATTTTTTTGTTATTACCGCGTCTTAGACCCAGATGTAGTATCATGTCTGGAAGCAGACCAAAACGAAGAAGGCGAAAATTTTAGTACTGAGCCTGAGCTGCCGTTAAATTTTTTCTTTCAGCATTTAGTAAAAACAAAGAAAAAAATGGCGGAACACAAAAAACCAAATTAATTTTTTTTTTAAAACGGGTGGTAAAAATAAAAAAACGAAGAAAATTCAAAACATGATTTCTTATAAAAACAAAAAAACGCAATTTTTTTTGCTAATTAACCAAAAAATCTCAGTGTGTCTTTGTAATTTAGGCGCTGTTAATGTTAATGTTAGTTTTTCTTTGGACCAGTTTGAGTATGTGGATGAAATTAACGGTATTGCTTCGTTTTCTTTCTACGTAATCGAGCAATGGTTTGATTCCAGACTCAAATGGGAAAACTTTTCAACTTCTTTTCCAACCACCATAACAAGTATGAATTAAAGGTGCGGTGCGGAGTCAAACTTTTTCTTTTCGATTTTGATAATTTTTTATGAAAACTTTACATCTACCCTCAATTGACAAGTTCTGAATAAGGGTTTTTTAGTGTACGAAGAGGGCACAATACAGCTAGCGACAATCATATGTGGGGAGGAAATTAAGAAACAGCGAGTCAAAATTTCTTAAATATTTCTTAATATTACAAAAACAAAATCATTTTTTGAAGATTTTTAGTGCTTGGCCGCTTCGTAGGTACGGCGCTGCTGGCGTGCTTGGTGTCTACATTTTTAATGTTTCAATTGCAGAAAATGCTTTATTTAAAAGTTTGGAATAGACTTTTCAAAATTAATTTTTACATTTTTAATATTTTTACATTCAAAACATTAAAAAAACCCTATGTAGGTTCGAAATTATTTTCAAAGCATCAATTTTTATTATTGATACAATTTACATTGATTTTAGCAAAGTTTTTGACACGGGTTCACATCAAAAACTGCTGTCTAAGCTAAAGTCATACGGAATGGCTGGTGATCTTTTTTGTTGGATTGAAACCTTTTTATGCTTTCGCACACAAAAAATTATTATTGAGGATTGCTGTTCAAGCTTTAGTAAAGTCTATTCAGGTGCTCCTCAGGGCTCGGTTTTAGGCCCTTTGCTTTTTTATTATTTGTAAATATACCCCAAGAAATTCCAGATGTTAAATGTAAGCATTTTGCCGAAGATATCAAGCTTTATCACATTAAAAATATAAACGAAGATAATAAGATATTACAAGAAAGTTTAAATAAACTGATTTCTTGGTCAAATAAATGGCAGCTTAAAATCACGTTCCATAAATGTAGCGTAGTTAACATGGGGTTTAAAAATCCGAAAATACCTGTTTTTATAAACAACTCCCGTTTAAATGAAAACACTGAAGCGCGAGATCTCGGGGTAAACATTTCAAACTCTCTTAAATTCTCCAGTCATTGCGGTTTTATAGCAAAATCAGCTTTTAAACATTAAACATAATTTGCAGATGTTTTAAAGCTAAAAACATGGCTGCCTTAGTTGCTGCATTTAAGGTATACGTTAGACCAATACTGGAGTACTGCACTCCAGTATGGGCTCCATTCCTTTTAAAAGGTATTGATTATATCGAGCAAGTACAGAGAAGTTTTACCCGACGCTTGTTTTTAAGATGTGGCTTAAACTGTAGAAATAACTATGTTGAAAGGTTAAAATATTCAAAGTTGGAATCCCTTGAGGAGCGAAGAATTTATTTTCAACTTAAATTATGTTTTTCAATTATAAATAATCTTACCGATCTTCAATTTTCAGAATTTTTTGAATAGAGAGATTATATCGATCGCAACGACCAGCGCGTGCTAATAAGTCTATGTATTTTAATTCGTTTCCTCTAAGGATAGCAAGATACTGGAATATGTTATCACAGGTAACAAGTCAAAAATAAACAGATTTACAAAGAGTATGAAAAATTTTTGTTTTTTAATTCTATTATTCAATTTGATGGGTACATGTGAAGCAGCCTATATGGCTCTGTGTATACTTCCCTTTTTTTATAACAATCCAGTTTGTTGTTCTAAAACCTTTTTATGTATATTACATTATTTTTATTCTTTTTTTAATTTTATCAGTGTATGTGTAACACATATTGGTGTTTTTATATGTTCTTAGATTGTAATTACTATGCTGGTTTGTTCTTTAATAAAAGGTTTATCATTCATTCATTCAATTTCAACTTGGTTTTTGCTAATTCAAAATCATTGTTCACAAAAATACTATTTTAGTGATGCTTTCTAACCATTGTGATGTTTAATCAAAAAACCAAAACTTATTTAGCACAAACTAATATATTAAAACACTTTAACATTGTGAAAATATCATCGTGTAGCAATTTTAATTAAAAATAGGTTTAAACTAAAAAAAACTACAGTTTTTTCAAATTTTCTTTTT
>JASAMX010021412.1:0-46487 GCA_030248175.1 Microlaimidae sp. YZB2_3
TATTTGTTAGTTACTTCGTTCAGTTCATGCTAATGATAATTATTATTAGTTTTGTATTGTAATGTCATTTGTATAAAATAATTTGATACTTTTTATATAAATAATGTTATACATACTTTTATTCTACCATTGGTGGTTACAAGCTAACCACATTTTTCTTGCTCACTTGACATTTGGAGTCATGGCCAAATGAAGGGAAAGGGGCTTGTACCCATAAATGGGCAGCTTCTTGGATTTGGGGTGATATTTGTATACCCAACCCCACAAATTTGGAGAAGAGTGTCCCAAATAAATTTTTGGGGTCTATTATAAATACCCCAATTTTAGCGTTTTTAGTACTGCGACCGTTGGCGGTCGTGAGACCCCCCTAACTTTTAGGAAAGGGGATGGGTGGGCTAGACTCAAATTTTATGGGGGTGGCCGGGGGGAGAGGGGGAGTTGGCAGTTTGGCCATGCTCAGGGACTTTAGATTTGTTTTGGGGATTACCCACTAGTCAAATTTGGGTTTGGAAAAATTGATCCACAGCAGTTAATCCCTCAAACAGTCATTTCCCCCTGCATAGGAGGGCAGGGGGCTTCCCCAAAAATTCCGATTATAGCCGATACTCCCCTAAAGATGGAGGTACCCTTGACACACACTCACCCTAAAATTTGGGGAGTCTCAGTAATAAAAACGTTAAAAATAGGGTATTTTGAGGTATACCCACATAGGTGTTTTTTTTTGGGGGGGCAGAGCAGTACAGCCAGGGACGTAGCCAAGGGGGAGGGGCGGCCGCCCTCCCTCCCCCTCGAAACGGTCGGACGGGAGGAAAAATAAGGAAAGTGGTTGGGCGGGGGGGGGCGGCGGCCGCCCTCCCCTTTCCCTAAATGGTCGCCGGATGGTAAAATTTGGAGTTTTTCAGAGGCTAAAAATTCAAAACTTTCTAGCGCCTCGTTAATCGCTCGGGGCCAAACTTTAAAATAATTTTTTTACCCCAATGGACCCCCAAAAACCCAAAATTTTTTTCGCTGCGCGTCGCTCAGCGGTCACTTTCTATACTATACCTACATATATCTCGTTATTTATGTATAATATCAACGTGTTTTCTTCGGTAGCATTCGAAAACGTACATTATTTTTTGTGCTTTTTGTGGTGAAAATTCCTAAAATTGTGTGTTTGTGTTTCATCTGAATCATGCAACTTTCGATGTAAAAACTTCGGATTCTGGTAAAAAATTGGATTTCGTGGTGTTTTTTAAAAGTTTTTGTACGAAAATATTTCGGGAATTTCTAACGAATCAGATAAGTATGTAATTGTTTTTTAAAAGGTGAGAACACAAGAAGCTTAGAAAAAATTGGTTTCAGTGGTAAAAATAGAATAACTACAAACCAATCTAATTATTAAAAGGTCTGCACATTTTTTGACGTTTACTCGTTTTTTTTTTTAAATTTTTAGCTAGGTTTAACTGTACACTTTAAAGTTTATCTTACAAATGTTATTACAGTTTTAAAATTTAAACAAAAAAACATCAATAATGCTGAACTTTTAAGAACAATTTCTTTCTGAAATACACATATATCTAAAACAACAAAATTTATTCAAATATTTTTTAGTTAAAAAATATGGACAGCCGGTGTTAAAAAATGAACTTATTTTAATTGTATGAACTTAAAACTTTAAAAATACTCCAAAAAGAGAAATTTTTATCTTTGATAATGCTTTAAACAATGATGGGAAACACAAACAAGCCATACTCACAGTTTTTTTAACAATCGTGAAATTAATATGTTTTATTCATTTAAACTACCATTGTTTGTAAGGACCTCATTTTTCATTCCAAGTAACAATAGTTACTTTCAACTTTACTACACTTTTTTAATTATATTTATGGAGTATTTTTAAGATATTTTTTGCTTTTAGTACGCGAAACATTTTTAAAACATTCTAACTTGTGCAAAACTTCTGTGCAAAGGAACAGTGGATATATTTTTTGTTAATAATTTTTGTTATCTTATATTTTCTTTGGCAAAAGCCAAACTGTCGTTTTTCTTCTGCGGAATTTTTTCTAGCTAAATTCAATTTTTACGCGCTTTTTAGCTTTAGTACTACAGTAAAACAATAATTTTACCTATTTGATAGTTAAGTTGGTAAGCCATAAAATCACTTAAACTGTTTTACCACTGCACATTTTTATACTACACGTGTTTTTTTTTTTGAATTTTTTTAGGGTTTTGCCAACTACCCACCCGACAAATCGTTCACAAATGCCTTAAAAAATGTTGCTGAACATCCTGGTTATTCAATGTCTCAATACACAAGAGCATTCGTAAGTTAAGTTATAGCTTAATTGGTGGGCAATGTGAAAATTATATGGAACTGGTGTAAAAAAAGACGTGCATATTAAGAAATCACACGTCCCTCATATAAAACATTTAAACTCACAGTAATTTAAATTAACTGACGCATGCATCTATTTACATTCGGAGTCCAAAACAGAAAATTTGATCTTTTTTTGGAAGGTTATTGCTTTTGTTTGTAGTACTGGGTTTATAGGTGTGATGTTTATTTTATAGTTGACTGTGTTTGTTTTGGTGTAGTTATTGTTTTATTTGCTTACGTCATATTGTGCATATGTCTAATGAATGCTCCTTATATAAATATAATTACTGCTGTAAAAATGCCTGTTTTTGAACCTGCTGGGTTTGTTCATTAATTTGTAGTTTAGTTGTACATAATAACTGCCACGCGAATTTGCTTTTCATGTAGTTGGTTGGAGGTAGCAAGTAGGAGGTGGTTCGTCTAATACAACTATTATCACTACCACAGCATACTAAATATCGTCGTTACTTCGACACAATTAATCAGATCAGTTTTAAAATAAGCGTAACTGTGGCTCTTATTTTATTTTTTAACACACAAATACTGTAAATCTTATGAGTCAGAGTCACGTTGATTATAAACCGAATGACTTTTAATGTTTACTTTTAAGGGTCACGTAAAACTGGTGGAAGCTTTGGCGAAGTTTTACGACCGTCTTCTGGACCGAAAAATCGACCCGTTCAATGAAATACTGGTCACAGTGGGCGCGTATCACGCCCTATTCTACGCCATCACGGCACTGATAGATCACGGAGACGAGGTATATCTAAAGAATTATATCTCTCTAACGGTAGGGTCGATTTCTATTAAAAAACATTTGGTTGATTCCATAATATTCTTCTTTCACTGAAACGATGAAAATGATGACGAAGACGAACACGTTTTTAGTTTTTTTTGCACTCTGGTTCTATTTTATATAATAATAGCGCTGGTTTAAACCAGAGTGACAAGCAATATGTGACAACTCGTTTAACACTATTTTAAACTGTCACTAGTCGCTGCAGTCTTAACAGGTTCTAATTTGTCACTTATCACTCCAGTTGATAAAATCAACCCCTTTATTGAAATACTCGTCACAGTGGTCGCGTATTACGCACAATTTTTGCCATAATGGGACTAATAGATACCGGGGACGAGGTAAACATAAAAAAATATATCTCCACAACGGTAGGGTTAATTTCTATATAACAATAAGTTTAGACAAGCGGTCAGTTATTGCATCAATTTTTTATAACGATTCTGGTAGGTGTCAAGGTAAATCTAAAACATTATATCCCCCCAACAATTTTTATTAAAACGAAAATTGGTTTAGATAAACTGTGTTTTGTTGCGTTTTGGTCAATTTTTTACTATTTATATATTTTTAAAAGACTATTCGACTCTACTTGAGACGCTTTTATTGCGATCATTGGCTCTTGTGCTTTTTACGGAAAAATTAATGTGAGTCGAAAAAATATGGATAATTTATTACATTGTTTTAAGTACAGCGAGACTAACACTCAACGGCTGAAATAATGGCTGAGTAGAAAGTACATGTCTATTGAAGACTATGCTGAGACATCTTGATTCGAAAGAACGTTGTTCATGGCCAACGGTTTTCAACCAATTCAATCAGTAATAATTATGACGCAACATAGAATAATTATTAGGCAATGAACGCTAAGCAAAAATCTATCAAATCCGTAATTGTGATACATTTTAATTTTAAAATTTCAGCACCGATCCAACTCAAGAGTGGTTCGGGTCAGCTTTTTTATTATTTTAATTTTATTACTTATGCTTATAATTATTTATTAGATAAATTTCGAAGTTGATGTCTATACTAATATTTTAGGTGATTTTGATAGAACCTTGTTTTGACTGTTACGCGCTGCAAATCAAAATAGCCGGTGGTATTCCAGTACCAGTGACGATGAAAATGGTGAGAAATAAAGTGTAAAAAACTAAAATGCAATAAAAAATGAAATATAATAAATATAATGAAATAAAATTTCATTTTTTCTTTTAAAACAAGAAATAAAATTTTTCATTTCGATTCTGCTGACACTGAAACGACAAAAATGGTAAGGAATACTTTTTTTTGCACTGTGGCTTTCTTTTATATTCTAGTAAAGCTGGTTCACAAGTGATACGTGACAACGCGTTCAGCGTGCATTTACACCGTTACACTGTCACTATAGGCGCTTGAATATGAACGTGTTGTCACTTGTTACCCGAACTGGGCCTAAGTTAGTTTCAGACAAAAACGCTCACAAAACAAGCGTTGATCGTAATTAACAAGTTTAAAATGACCTTGGAGGTCTCCGGGAGCTCGGAGCTTCAAGGCTTCTTTTTTAAGAGGATTAATTTTTGTAAAGTTCTTTTAAAAAGGCGGTAATTATAAAACAACAACTGCGTTTCAATTTCTTTTTTTGAAAAAAATAACATCATAACCGCACAATTTCAATTATAGTCCGCCCATGTCTCCACACAGACTTACGAGGTCAGCCAGATATAACACAACCATAGTTAGTTATTTTTTCCTTCTTCTAAAAAGAAGAGTAAATTAATGATTAAAATAAAATAAACTTAAAACTAGGCAAAAAAGGTATTTTAACGTGTTTTTACGTTAAGCAGAGCTCCGGTTTTTGGAGCTCAAAGCAACACCTGGAGCTCCGGTTATATATACGTCTACCTACGCTATTTTTTTCTTCTATGTAATTTCTTAAATAATTAAAGGGTGAAGAAATAGGTTATTTTGTCGAAAATTTTTTGTGAATAAATTTTTTAAAAACTTATTTAAAATAATAAAAATGGTCCTACAAAAACAGATAAAGTACTTTGAAAATGTTTTTCCAGCTTAAATAAGCTTTAAATCGCTCATTTAAGGGGCGGACTTCTGGAATTCTCTCCGCTTTAGATGACCACAGCTCCTCAGCATGATGTTTGAAGGTAGGAACATTACTAATGTAATGTAAATGAACTTCTAAAAAAAAATTTTTAATACAAACAATAAACTAAAAAGAGCGGTAGCTTGATACATAAATTAAGCTTTCTTGTTATATGGTTTTAGAAAAATAAAATCGTCAATGGCAATCCGTTGTCCAGTCGCGATCTAACGTTTGACGCGGAAGAACTGCGAAAGAAAATAACCCCAAAAACCAAAATGATCATTGTCAATAATCCTAATAATCCAACTGGAAAAGTAAGTGATAAAATTTAATTCTCCTGTGACACAAACGGTGATGGAAGTATTAAGATAACAAATTATTTTTTGCCAAAGTTGTGAAACAAGAAATCGTAACTGCTGCAAAAGGGAAAAAACCAACAAAAATCAACAATTTATCAATGCGTTTTTTGGTTAAAGGCGAAAACAATTTTTAAATTAATAAGTCATATCTGGGAAAATATGTTTTAAACCTAGAGCCACAGAGTATATGGATTTTCAAGACCGCAAGTTGGGAATTTGAACTGCTATGGAAAATTGTGGGATCTTGGAACCCTATAATTCGAGCTTCAAATTTCACATTTATATCTCTTCCACTTCAAGTTCTTAAAATCCAGCTACCTCACATGACACGCGCAAGCGCTTTCCATTTAGTACATGAAAATAAGCTATTAAAACAATAATAGATTCACAAAAAAAATTTATGTTACAAGCGAGTATCCCAGGCATAGATTTGAAAGGATCGACAGCAGCGGCGAGCAGGTGGAGTAGTTCTATTAATTAAAAAATTTTTGGAGTAGTTGAAGTTAAAATTGAGGAAAAGTGTGATAAAATTGAACTAGTAGCGGTTGACATTTTTCTACAGAAGTTATCTAAACTGAGATTCACTGGTATTTCTAGAGAACCTAGTACTAGCAAAGGAAAAGACAATCTAATATTTGATGTAATTAGGAATTTATCAGAAAACTTGGTAGGAACATTGTTTTAACCAGATATTTCAATCTGCCAGGGGTCGATTGGTCTTCGGATAAAATAAAATAATAAAATAATCTTTCAGATGTCTTTTGATTTTGGAGAACCACTTGATTAGAAAATAGCTTTATTCAACTTACTGTTTAAAAAAGGCACCAAAAGCCTAAAAAAAAATTATTGTCAATTTCACTTACATCTTTTTCTTGTAAACTAATGGAGCAGCTTGTTAAAGAAGAACTTTCTTGTCTTTTTCCATATCATTTTGTGAATGTTTCAACATGGTTTTAAGACAAAAAGTTCTACAATAACACAGCTGTTGGAAACTGTTAATAAGTAGACGCAGGCACTAAAAGATAAACTTCTAATCAATGTCATATAGATATACTTAGATTTTGCCAAGGCCTTTGACACCGTGTCACATCAAAAATTGTTATATAAGCTAGAAAAATATAGTGTTTCTGGTAAATTTTTAAAATGGATAAAATAATTTTTAGTTGGGTGGGATATTAAAGTTGTAATTAATGACTTCGGATCCAAATGATTATCTGTAAAAAGTTCAGTTCCTGAGGGTTCTATTTTGGGTCCATTTCTTTTTCTTATATATATTAACGATATTGTTGATTGTGTTAAGTAATCACAACTTAGGTTCTTTGCAGATGATATAAAATTGTTTGCAAAATCTTCATCTAAACACTACCACATTCAAACCTTAAGACTTTAAGAAGATTTAGATAGAATATACAGCTGATCAAACAACTGGCAATTGCAATAATCAGATCATAAATGTGAAGTTCTTCATATTTGAAATCATAGCAAAGAGTTAATTTGTACATATAAGCTTGGTAATAATGTACTTGCAACTACAGAATTGGTGCGTGACCTGTGTTTATATATCTCATGATATGAAATTCTCTGAACACTGTGAAATCACAGCAAAAAAACAATGAGAGTGACATCACTAATTTTTAGAACAATCAATTCAAACTCTAGAAATAATCTTCTCAGAGCGTATAAATCCTTTGTTAGACCGATTCTGGAGTACGCTAGTGCAGTTTGAAAACCGTATTTACAAAAAGATATAAACATTTTTGAAAAAGTTCAACAAAATTTCACTTGGAGGTTGTTTTATAAAAGCAAGTTGTTACCTGTTGGTTATGAAAAAAGGCTGAATTACCTAGGTTTAGAAAGATTAAAGGACCGAAGAGACAAAACTGATTTATATGAGTGCTTTAAAATTATACATAGCCTAAACAATTTGCAAGCCAATGATTTTTTAAAGTTTAATCTGCAGCCTACCCGTGGTCATCTTTTTAAATTGGCTGTTGAAGAAAGTCGAATTAACGTAAGGAAATTTTTTTTTGCAAATAGGGTAGTTATACCTTGGAACAATCTACTCCCGTCTCAAGTAACTGTCGATTCTTTGCATGCATTCAAGAGAAGTTTTAAAACCGACTTAAATAAGCGCTCTTTTTGAGCCTTTAAATTCATTTCAGATAGCTATGTTGATATTCTGTTGGAATTATGGTTTATGTTGGCGGCGATTAAGTCGCAAATTTGATAATGAAAAAAAAGAGAAGAAAAAAAGAAAAGAAAAATGAAATGATGATACAGTTAAAGTAGAATTAAACTATGCCTACACTATGCATAGTAGAATATTAGTTCTGTTATCTGATCATTACAAAAAAGTAGTAGTATTTTGTAGTTTGGCCGATGTAAAAATATGACTAACCTGTTCCCGTGAAGGCCTTTTCCCCCGCTACAACCGTGAAACCTTCCTACGTACGACAAAGGTAAAACCTTCGTCTCACGGTGGTGGTATTTTCATATTACAAATGTCCTACGTAAACCTTACCGAGGTAAGCTCTCTGCATGACCTAAGTTTTACTTCCGTCATACATATTTTTTTGTGCGCGAATAGTGCCCAGTGAGCGAGCAATTTGAAATAGTCAATACTGTACGGTAGCAATATGCAAATTTGTGCAACATGAAATATCCCACGTAATACACTGTATCCGTGACAAAAATCTGGATATTGCCACCGTACCGCTTTAACCATTTAAATTTGCTGGCTCACTAGGCACTACTCGCGCAAAAAATTAGGTATGACGGAAGTATGACATAGGTCGCACGAACGTTTTAGAGTTGTAACCGAGAAAAAGGCAATTGCGGGAACGAGTTAATCGCAGAATATTATTTAACAGGTATACACCAAAGATGAGCTGCAAATTATTGCAGATGTTGCCAAAGCCAATGATCTTCTCGTGATATCAGATGAAGTGTACGAGTGGCTCGTTTTTAAGCCAAACCAGATGATCCGATTTGGTAAAAATTTACTATTTATTTAAAAATTTACTATTTTACTACTAAAATTTATTATTTACTATTTACTATAAAACTTTATTATTTCCAGTTTTACATCATTTTGCTGGCTATTGTATTGAAAGAAGCAGAATACAATACAGAATATAGATAGCAAAAAAACTAAAATTGTTCAAACAAAATTTAACGACCCAATTTTTGCACACACGTGCCGAGCAAATCATACGGAAGTTCGGGAACCCTGTAGATCTAATTTATGCCCTGTTTCTTACTGTTGCCTCAATCGCGGACATTTATTAGGGCAGGTTTTAGTTATGACAAGCATCAGTCGCGGTTCATGCTATTATAACTATAAAACTCGAGAATACTTTTCTAAATTGGACAGGCTTATCAATATTACCCTAAGACCAGTCCCAAAGCCAATGCCCTATAGCAAATATAAAGTTTTTTTATTGCAAGCACTACTAAAACCTTTTCTCAAAAACAGGGGTCATTTAGGGTTTAAGATCAGGAAAAAGATTAGAATTAAGGTGGTAAATACATGTACGCAAGACTAAACTATAACAATTTTTGCGTTTATATAAAATATTTTTGACGCATTTATTGTTTATTAGCAAATGTCAAGTTATGCTTAAAACATGAGAAGAATGAGGATTTTTGTGAAAATAATCTTTCAAAAATTATGATGGGTGGCGCGGGAGCGTCACGGGGCGATTTAACCGCGCGGCGCCACGCCAACCATTATTAGATAACGTGGGTAAATTCTGAAATTCAGAACCTTCTTCTTCTTTTTCCTCTTCTTCTTCTTCTTATTATTATTATTCCAACGCTAAATCCTTAAAAGGATATTCTTCATTCAATACTGATTGATCAAAAATAAACATGGGCTCATTGGAAAGAAGAAAAAATTACGCAACTTTCTTAGAGAATCTTTGACAATTGCCATATCGCCACTTTTTAAAATTTATAGTTGTTTCTTAAACATACAAATAAGCCTTCGAATTAAAAAAGTGGTAATTTTGCGCTTGTCAAAGATTGCTGTGAGTATGATTTTTTTTCAATTGACATTTTATCAGACTAAAAAAATGCAACAGTGCTGTGTGATTAGATCAATGTATAAACAAATCATTATCATATGGCAGAAATTTTTATTCAGTCAGCAGCTGCTCAAACCAAATGCAAATTTTTCTATTGTCCACATAATTTCCATCTTAGACTAGTCCACATCTTTTCTGTCTAAACATACGCCCGGGGAAAAATCGTCCCTTTTTCTTGCTCTATTCTTAAGGCTGGTTCATACTTATGTAAAAACGTCCTTTGGACTTTGTCCAAAGTACATTTTTCGAGTTAATTAATACATTTATTATTAATTATCATTAATTATTTATTAATTAATTAATGATTAATTAATTAATTAATTAATGATTAATTAATGATTAATTAATTAATAATCATTAATTAATTAATTAATTATAATTAATTATCATTAATACATTTTTCGACGCTAGTTTAGTTCTTCAATTTGTTTATTTTCTATGACTTATTTAATTTTGTATTTTTTATGACTTACTCATGATTTTGTGGAATTATATACAATTAAACATCTTCATTTTTTTGGATATAATGCTTATTTTCTTTGCTGTATTCTTGAAACCAGGCTGTTTTCTAACGATTATTTCAGAGCTATAAAAAATTTCATTATTCTTTGCAGTTCACCGTATTTTACTCTAATAGTAACCCAGTCGTTAATTCTAACAGTAGCCAACCTCTAATAGTAGCCTACCCTTTTGCACCCGTTGAAAAAATAGTAGCCTAGCCTCTAATAGAATCCTACACTACTATATTAGAAGACTGTATACATTCTTCAGGGCGGCATGTTAAGAGGTTTAAGGTGAGAAAATTCGATGAAACTAGAAAATTATCAAGTGCCAGTAATGTTTTCGTTGAGTTGTTTGCGTGAGAATACAGACTCATTTTTATTAGATGAAATCAAAAATTTTGTTAAAAGTTTGTAGAATATTTGGTTTGCAAAAATCATTTTTCGAACTTTTCTTTTTTTTATGATTAAAATTTTCTTTATGAAATAGGCCCCAGACAGTTTTTTAATTTAAGCTTCTACTTGTTGTTCAACGTGTAACTGGCAAAAAGCTACAGCTAAAATGCCAAATGGCATCAAAATGAGCAAAATTTGGGAAAAAAGTACATTTAATTTCAGCACTTTTTAAAAGGACCCCCTTAATCGAGTTTAAGTGCAATGCTATGATCCCTACACATTACAACGTTGTCTTTTAACTATTTACAACTACAATTTAACACCCGACCACTTAATTAAACCGTTTTTACTTCCAGCAATATGTGTGCCAAAATTACACTATTTTATTTTATAACGATTGCTCACAACAGACGCAACGTAGAACCACGGGGACTAAAAATTCGGAAAATAGACTAAATTTTACCAGCACAGTTTAATTTTTAAACCAATTTATTGCGTAATCATGAAATGCTCATGTTCTAAAAACGAGTAACAATTTTATTTTTTATAAATCACACAATTTCACATGAAAATATCATAACATAACAAATAAAAAACTCACGACAGTCATCTACATATAATTAGCTCTCATTTGAGCTATCAAACATCGTATTCCGTCCAGGATTACCAAAGATATAGTCCAAAATAAGAAATTTCCAATTTGGAAAAGTGCAGAAATTAAACGCACTACCCTAACAATTTTTGGTTACGTTTGATTTTATTCAGTCTATTATTGTGAAAAATACACAAAACTGTGCTGGGTTACACACTAAAATGTATCTTTAACGCATAAATAACTATATGTCTCTTTATCAGCTTTTGTACTAATTTAGCCTCTCTTCCCGATATGTTTGAGCGCACTATAACAATCTGCAGTGCAGGGAAATCGTTCAGCCTTACAGGATGGAAGGTAAAATTCCCTGAAAAAATTAAAAATCGTTTAAAGGATGGGTTTCCCATCAAACTAAGACAATTGCAGTTATAAAACGTGTAACACGCGTTATACGTGTAACACGTGTAGTTATAAAACGTGTAAACAATAAAGTTATAAAACGTGTTACACCAAAAATTTTTAATTGAATTTTAACGCAAAAGTTTCTTTCGCGGGTCCACAACATATTTTTAAATAGTCAGAAGTGGCACATTTTTTTCATGAACATTCAAAATAAATCTCATATTACTGATGTTGTCAAAGAATTTTAAAGTTAATTTTTCAACGCCCCAAAACCCATGTTTTGTTGTGTCTTTTTCACACAATGTCGCAGTACGCATTGATTATTTGACATAAACTGTAAACAACAAATAATCAATGCGTACTGCGACATTGTGTGAAAAAGAAACAACAAAACATGGGTTTTGGGGCGTTGAAAAATTAACTTTAAAATTCATTGACAACATCAGTAATATGAGATTTATTTTGAATGTTCATGAAAAAAATGTGCACTTCTGACTAATTAAAAATATGTTGTGGACCCGCGAAAGAAACTTTTGCGTTAAAATTCAATTAAAAATTTTTGGTGTAACACGTTTTATAACTACACGTGTTACACGTATAACGCGTGTTACTTCAAGAACCAAAATAGATTTGTATGTACAATGAGTACCTGAATAAAAATGTGTTTTTTTTACTTCTATCATACTTTTACTGTCGCTGTAACTTTTTGTGCAACCGGCAAATTTAAGATGCTGATGGATTTAAATCAGGTTATTTTTTAGCAAGAATGCATAAGAATAGAGAATGTCCGACTGTTTATTAAACAGTTGTTCAATTGTACATAGATTATTCAACAGTTTAGATTTTTATCAGGTAAAACGACTTACTATGACCTGCGAAATAATCTACATGATAATTTTTCTACGTAATACTGTAGATTATTCTACATTTTAATCGCGAATTCGCAGACAAAAAACTTTGAACGTAAAACTCTTTGTTGAGGTTTGTAATGTTTACGTAACACTTTTTTACCACACGGTCGGAGATTTTCTACTTTTATGCATTCTTGATTTTAGACAGGATGGGTAATAGCACCAGCTCCTCTGATGAAGTACTTCCAATTGATGCATCAAAACTGCACTTACCAATGTCCAACACCTACTCAGGTATTATTAACTTTTTTGCAATTATTTTCTTGAAAGTGCATTTTAAACAGAGATTAAAACCGCACCATTAATACTTGGGCTCGGCTGCACCATAACTACTTAAATTAGGGAGACTACTTAAAGTGGTCGTGAGTGTGTATATTTTATGCAGATTCATAGCTACTTAAGTCTTGTTCTCAATTTACATAGCTATGATGCAACCGAGCCTAATGGTAAAGATCATCATTTTCACCGCAAAGAAGTGACCACAAACCCTTTTATGCACAAAACAGCAAGAGGCGATTGATATTCCACGTCTAAAACACGATCATAATCCATCAAAAAGGGTTAACTTGGTTTCAAACAATTCATCGTTCTTAAAAATCTAAATTCCGTACAAAACTATATTATAAATACCACAAATAACTTTTAGGGATGGTGGACAGCTTTCAAGTGACGCATTCCGTTTACATCATTACACTGTTATTGTTATGCTGCGGTGTGAACCGTATGTGCGTTGCGTCACTTGTCAGTTGCCATTCCGTGTGAGCTAAGCTTTTAAAGCTCCGGTCACTTAAAGGAGCACTGTCACAAATCAAATTCCTATAACGCCCGAACCGGACTGCTCCTTTAATACCAAACCTACCTAACTCAACTTTGGTATTTAGAGTGCTCCACTACAAGGCTACAACATTTTTAAATTTCAGCCGAATCGGTTCAGTATTAAAGGAGCAGTCCGGTTCGGGCGTTATAGGAATTTGATTTGTGACAGTGCTCCTTTAAAGGTGCGGTGCGGAGTCAAACTTTTTGTCTTCGATTTTGATATTTTTTGCGAAAACCTTACCCCTGCACGCAATAACCCACAAAAATTTTTTCAACAAAATATCTGCAGTGGTTCAGGAATTATGACCCCCCAAAAATGTCATTTTTCGAAAGTTCTGTACGTGACAAATCGCTCAATGGGTATTACGATTTACGTTACAAATTATGCATTCAAAGAAAGCGGCTACTTTTTACTCTAATTTCATACCTTGATCGTTAAGATTGGTGCAGTATTTGCCGAAAAATTGCGTTTCCCGCACAAAAAACCCGGGATTTTTTCGTTAAAAACACCAAACGACGGCATTGGTTTTGTGATGTTTGCCCAACCTTTGTTTCGTTCACTTCGTGTTTTTAGCGAAAAGATCAAGTGTTTTTCCTACGAGAAACCCGATATCTCGACAAATAGCGTACGAATCTTAACGATCAAGATATCAATTTAAAGTAGAAAATAGCTGCTTTCTTTGAGTGCATAATTTGTAACAAAAATCGTTATACCTATTGAGCAATCTTTCACGTACAAAATGTAAAAAAACGCCAATTTTGGGGGGTCACAACCTCTGAACCACTGGAGATATTTTGTTGAAAAAATTTTTGTATGCTATTGGGGGCAGAGGTAAGATTTTTACAAAAAATTATCAAAATTGAAAACAAAGAGTTTGACTTCGCACCGCACCTTTGAAACAGAAGTAATTCAGGAGTGCCAATTTTTATATTATTGCAAAAAATGGTTTTCTTAAAGTAAAATGTTTTTTTAAAAAAGTTTAAAAGTTTATTTATTTCGCATAAAGCAGGATAGGCAAGTCCGATGTTACTTAGCACTAAATTGCGCAACCAAAACTGCATATAACAATATTAACAAAGAATATTATTACAATGCGGTGTGTCTCAGCGGGAACTCAATCCAAGGACCTTCAGTATGCAAGACGTAAAATCTGCCACTGCGCCACAGCCTTGACGTCTACAAACGATTAAAAACAGGAAGTGACCCTCTACGGCTCATCGGATTCTTTTATCCGAAAGAATGCGGAGCTCCGAAGCCCTTTGGGTTTCTCTGGAGCTCAAAACTCCGGAGAACGTCCATGCACGTTCTCCGGACTAGTAGAAACTAGTAGAAAGTAGACTAGTAGAATAGTAGAAACCTCACGAATTGATTTATAGGAGGCTCTGGCCAGGATAGTCGAGCAAGAAGCGTCACTCTACGGCTCACCGGACTCCTTTTTCCAAAAGAACGCGGAACTGCTGCAGGAAAAGAGGGATCGGATCGTTAAAATTCTGAGCGATTTCGGAATGGCGCCCTTGGTTCCCGAGGGGACCTACTATATCATGGCCAATTACGGCCGATTGAAAGAAAGTAAGCGTTAAATTTATACCAATAGAAACGATAACCTTAAAGTTCATCCGCGTTTACTTCCGCATTGAAATAATGTGTGTTACCTTGTGGTGTGACGTAGCATTGTAAACATAAAAAGTCTAATTTAGGAAATCCAAAAACTTTTTTCAAAATTTAAAAATCTATTATATTTCTTCTTTTGTTTAAAATTACTCCATTTTTTAAAGGGAATTTACTCGTTGAAATCAGCCTACTTAAACTTTACTTAAATTAATTTAACTATTTGCAGAAAAAAATCCGAGTAAGAGTAAAAGTAACTAAAATTTCAAGATTTGAGTAAGAATAAAAGTAAAAGTAAGTGAAATTTAAAACTCGAGTAAAAGTAAAACTAAAAGTAATCCAAAATCCGTTACTTCTATTAGTTTAAGTAAAAGTAAAAGTAAATTTTTACAACACTAGCTTAGGGTAGTGCATTTAATTTCGGCACTTTTTAGTTTTTCCAATGTAACTTTTCACCGTATGGCCTGATTTTCATGCATTGATAGCTCATTTTAAAGCTTTTACGATACTGCGTTGCTTCATAAAAAATTCACTGTACGAAAGTTGTTTTTTACTTAATTAAATCAGTTTTTAAAAAAATGAAAAATTGCCGAAATTAAATGTATGCATTTAATTTCGGCACTTTACAAACAATCGATTGTTTCTCAATCAAAAAATCATCATTTCTAAAAATTTAAAAACCTATCATTATCTCCAGACAATTTTCTTTAATTTAAGCTTTTACTTGTTGTTCAACGTGTAACTGGCAAAAAGTTACAGCTAAAATCCTAAGTGGTATCAAAATGAGGAAAATTTGGGGAAAAAGTGCATTTAATTTCGGCACTTTTTAAAAAGACCCCTTTAATCGAGTTTAAGTGTAGTGCTATGACTCCTACACATTTCAACGTTGTCTTTTAACTATTTACAACTACAATTTAACACCCGACCACTAAATTCAACCCGTTTTTACCTACAGCAATAGTGTGCCGAAATTACACTATTTTATTTTATAACGATTGCTCACCACAGACGCAACTTAGAACCACGGGGACTAAAAATTCGGAAAATAGACTAAATTTTACCAGGACAGTTTAACTTTTAAACCAATTTGTTGCGTAATCATGAAATGCCCATGTTCTAAAAACTAGTAACAATTTTATTTTTTATAAATTTCACAATTTCACATGAAAATATCATAACATAACAAATAAAAAGCTCACGACAGTCATCTACATATAATTAGCTCTCATTTGAGCTATCAAACGTCGTATTCCGTCCAGGATTCCCAAAGATATAGTCCAAAATCAAAAATGCCCAATTGGGAAAAGTGCCGAAATTAAATGCACTACCCTATATGATTTTTTAGACAAACGATATATCAAAATTCGTCATATGTGATAAATTTTACATTTTTGATGGTTTTGAAAAAAAATAGTGAAAAAAATTTTCGGCATTCGTGTTTGGACCCACCAAGCCTCAGGGGGGTCAACTCCTCAAAAAAATTTATAGGTCAAAAGTAAGGAATAAATATTGGCGGACATTTAATATATAACAATATGATCAATATCGTACACACTTTGATCAGGAAAGAAAACAAAATAAATAATTTGGACAGTGTATTAGCGTGGCAAAATTTCGCGAAAAATCGCGAAAACCGCGGGCATTTAACGCATTATAAAAAAAATTGAGCGAGCCGATTTCGCTCAAACTTTCAGAAAAAACTCAAAAAAGTATGTTTTAACAGCATACCAAGCGGCGTTTCTTATCTCGTACTTATAAAAAAGTTTCGTTTTTTGGGAACAGGTTATTTTCACCGCTGTAGTGATGACGTCATCGAAAAACATTTTTTCCTAGCCTTTTTAAAAGATAGCCAAAAGTCTGAGTTATGCTCCCATATATGTCCCGCACATATTCTAACCTTCGTTATGGATATATAACAATTGAAAGTGCGAGCTTTGTCGCCAGTCCGCATCATTTTTGTATAGACTATAGTTAAATAAGCGTTTTTACTGTACGAGAGAGGATACAAAAAGGAAAAAAATTAAATTTGAAAAAAATCTTATTTTCCTTGGTTTTTTAAGTTTAAACTTATACTTCATAAAAATTGTTACACGATGATATGTTTCACTACGTTGAAGTGCCTTAATATATCAGTTTGTGCTAAAAAAACTTTGGTTTTTTAATTAAACGTCACAATAGTTAGAAATCATCACTAAAATAGTATTTTTGTGATCAATGATTTTGAATTAGTAAAAATAAAGTTGAAATTTGTGATTTGAAACTAATTTTAAACCTATATAGGTTTTTTAAATGTTTTGGTTGTAAAACTATTTAAAATTTAAAAATTAATTTTAAAAAGCCCATTCCAAACTTTTAAATTAAGCATTTTTGTAATTGAAATATTACAACACTGGAAACCACGCGCGCCAGCAGTGCTGTACCTACGAAACGGCAAAAAACTAAAAATACCCAAAAACTACTTTTGCTTTTGAAATATTTAAAAAGAATTTTAGAAATTTTGAAGAGAAGGGGTCGAGATTTTGTACCAATAAATATTTGAAATATTTGAAACCGTAAAATGTACTAATCGCTTGCTGTTTCTCAATTTTCCTCCTACATGGTTGGCGCTATAGTTATTGTACCCTCTTCCTACACTAAAAAACTCTTATTCAGAACTAAAGGTAAACCCAACGTGGCTGCAAACAGTTACTCGTTGGACTGAAAAATGCCCTCCATTCAGTAACCACTCAAATCACGAGAAAAATTCAGAAAATGAAAGATTTGAAGTAGAAATCAACTTCAGATGGTAGTTTAGGAATAATTCTTATTTTGTGACATAAAAAAAGAAAATAGTTGTTTAATGAACGCGAGGACACACTGTTGCAGCTACGTTTGGTTTGCCTTTAGTCTATACAAACTAAACATAGGACGGAGTTGTGGAGCTATGGGGAGTAGTAAAAGCTCCTTAAAACTTAATTCCTCTCCAGAGTTTTATAGGGAAGATCACTTATCCACTATTCCTCTATAGCGTGTGTTTTCTTCTATCGGATGTGACTTCTCTAAAAAGTATGGACAGCAAAGCTAAATTTTGTAATTTTCCCGTGGTCGGTTTGTGGTCGGTGGTTTTTTTTTTGTTCACATCATTACATTTTTACCGACACAAACTACAAAATTTAGCTTTTTAGTCTATACTTTAAGTAGCCGCATTCCCGCGAAAAAAAACACACGCTATAAAGAAATAGTGGATAAGCGCCGTCTAGCGACCGGAGCAGCATTTCGGGCTGGTTCACACCGGAGTGACAAGTGACAACTTTCTCACACCGGAGTGACAAAGAAAACGCGTTCACACCGGAGTGACAAGTGACAACGCGTTCACACCGTAGTGACAAGTGACAACACGTTCACACCGGAGTGACAAAGAAAACGCGTTCACACGGGAGTGACAAGTGACAACGCGTTCACACCGTAGTGACAAGTGACAACGCGTTCACACCGGAGTGACAAAGAAAACACGTTCACACCGGAGTGACAAGTGACAACGCGTTCACACCGTAGTGACAAGTGACAACGCGTTCAAACCAGAGTGACAAAGAAAACGCGTTCACACTGGAGTGACAAGTGACAACGCGTTGACACCGTAGTGACAAGTGACAACGCGTTCACACCGGAGTGACAAAGAAAACGCGTTCACACCGGAGTGACAAAGAAAACGCGTTCACACTGGAGTGACAAAGAAAACGCGTTCACACCGGAGTGACAAGTGACAACGCGTTCACACCGTAGTGACAAGTGACAACACGTTCACACCGGAGTGACAAAGAAAACGCGTTCACACGGGAGTGACAAGTGACAACGCGTTCACACCGTAGTGACAAGTGACAACGCGTTCACACCGGAGTGACAAAGAAAACACGTTCACACCGAAGTGACAAGTGACAACGCGTTCACACCGTAGTGACAAGTGACAACGCGTTCAAACCGGAGTGACAAAGAAAACGCGTTCACACCGGAGTGACAAGTGACAACGCGTTGACACCGTAGTGACAAGTGACAACGCGTTCACACCGGAGTGACAAAGAAAACGCGTTCACACTGGAGTGACAAAGAAAACGCGTTCACACTGGAGTGACAAGTGACAACGCGTTCACACCGTAGTGACAAAGAAAACGCGTTCACACCGGAGTGACAAAGAAAACGCGTTCACACCGGAGTGACAAGTGACAACGCGTACACACCGTAGTGACAAGTGACAACGCGTTAACACCAGAGTGACAAAGAAAACGCGTTTACACCGGAGTGACAAAGAAAACGCGTTCACACCGGAGTGACAAGTGACAACGCGTTCACTCCATAGTGACAAGTGACAACGCGTTCACACTGGAGTGACAAAGAAAACGCGTTCACACTGGAGTGACAAGTGACAACGCGTTCACACCGGAGTGACAAGTGACAACGCGTTCACACCGGAGTGACAAAGAAAACGCGTTCACACCGGAGTGACAAAGAAAACGCGTTCACAACGGAGTGACAAGTGACAACGCGTTCACACCGTAGTAACAAGTGACAACGCGTTCACACCGGAGTGACAAAGAAAACGCGTTTCACACCGGAGTGACAAAGAAAACGCATTCACACTGGAGTGACAAGTGACAACGCGTACACACCGTAGTGACAAGTAACAACGCGTTCACACTGGAGTGACAAAGAAAACGCGTTCACACCGGAGTGACAAGTGACAACGCGTACACACTGTAGTGACAAGTGACAACGCGTTCACACCGGAGTGACAAAGAAACCGCGTTTACACCAGAGTGACAAGTGACAACGCATTCACACCATAGTGACAAGTGACAACGCGTTCACACCGGAGTGACAAAGAAAACGCGTTCACACGGGAGTGACAAGTGACAACGCGTTCACACCGTAGTGACAAGTGACAACGCGTTCACACCGGAGTGACAAAGAAAACGTGTTCACACCGGAGTGACAAGTGACAACGCGTTCACATTGTAGTGACAAGTGACAACGCGTTCACACTGGAGTGACAAAGAAAACGAGTTCACACTGGAGTGACAAGTGACAACGCGTTCACACCGGAGTGACAAGTGACAACGCGTTCACACCGGAGTGAGAAAGAAAACGCGTTCACACCGGAGTGACAAAGAAAACGCGTTCACACCGGAGTGACAAGTGACAACGCGTTCACACCGTAGTGACAAGTGACAACGCGTTCACACCGGAGTGACAAAGAAAACGCGTTCACACCGGAGTGACAAGTGACAACGCGTTCACACCAGAGTGACAAGTGACAACACGTTCACACCATAGTGACAAAGAAAACGCGTTCACACCGTAGTGACAAGTGACAACGCGTTCACACCGTAGTGACAAGTGACAACGCGTTCGCACCGGAGTGACAAGTGACAACGCGTTCACACCGGAGTGACAAGTGACAACGCGTTCACACCGGAGTGACAAGTGACAACGCGTTCACACCGGAGTGACAAAGAAAACGCGTTCACACCGGAGTGACAAGTGACAACGCGTTCACACCAGAGTGACAAGTGACAACGCGTTCACACCGTAGTGACAAGTGACAACGCGTTCACACCGGAATGACAAAGAAAACGCGTTCACACCGGAGTGACAAGTGACAACGCGTTCACACCGTAGTGACAAGTGACAACGCGTTCACACCGCAGTGACAAGTGACAACGCGTTCACACCGTAGTGACAAAGAAAACGCGTTCACACCGGAGTGACAAGTGACAACGCGTTCACACCGGAGTGACAAGTGACAACGCGTTCACACTGTAGTGACAAGTGACAACGCGTTCACACCGTAGTGACAAGTGACAACGCGTTCACACCGGAGTGACAAAGAAAACGCGTTCACACCGGAGTGACAAGTGACAACGCGTTCACACCGGAGTGACAAAGAAAACGCGTTCACACCGGAGTGACAAGTGACAACGCGTTCACACCGTAGTGACAAGTGACAACGCGTTCACACCGGAGTGACAAAGAAAACGCGTTCACACTGGAGTGACAAGTGACAACGCGTTCGCACCGGAGTGACAAGTGACAACGCGTTCACACCGGAGTGACAAAGAAAACGCGTTCACACCGGAGTGACAAAGAAAACGCGTTCACACCGGAGTGACAAGTGACAACGCGTTCACACCATAGTGACAAGTGACAACGCGTTCACACCATAGTGACAAAGAAAACGCGTTCACACCAGAGCGACAAGTGACAACGCGTTCACACCGTAGTGACAAGTGACAACGCGTTCACACCATAGTGACAAAGAAAACGCGTTCACACCGGAGTGACAAAGAAAACGCGTTCACACCGGAGTGACAAGTGACAACGCGTTCACACCGTAGTGACAAGTGACAACGCGTTCACAACGGAGTGACAAGTGACAACGCGTTCACACCGTAGTGACAAGTGACAACGCGTTCACACCGGAGTGACAAGTGACAACGCGTTCACACCGGAGTGACAAGTGACAACGCGTTCACACCGGAGTGACAAGTGACAACGCGTTCACACCGGAGTGACAAGTGACAACGCGTTCACACCGGAGTGACAAGTGACAACGCGTTCACACCGGAGTGACAAGTGACAACGCGTTCACACCAGAGTGACAAGTGACAACGCGTTTACACCGGAGTGACAAGTGATAACGCGCTCCCTACGCGTTTGCCACCGTTATCGTCACTTGCTGCAGCAGTGGACGTGTTGTCGTTTGTCACTTGGGTGTGAATTAAGCCTTTAACACCAAACAGCACTGGCGCATTAGCCTCCGCGTTTCAAACGCGCTTTTCAGCTTGAAAAATCGCACAAACAGTGAAAGACGATAAAAACCAGTATGTAAATAGTCTTAATCGTTAAGTTATGCAAGGTTATATATCAGAATCTGAAAAACATCTCTAAAAAAAAATAGTTTGACATGGCCGTCCATTGTATGGACAATAGAAAGTTCTGCAGAAAAATACCCTTTTGTCCCAGGAACGGGAATGCTTATGTGTTTATGAAAACGAAAAGTACGGCCAAGATTTTTATGGTAGCCGCATAGCTGATAGGAGCTACTTGTATTTCTTATGGTTAAATTATATCTGGCTGACGCTGAAAATTAGAATGCAGACATGAGGGGACCAATTAAAATTGTGTGGTAATGACGTTTTTTTTAAACAAATAAGAACGCAGATTTTTTTTAATTTCACCTTTTTATAAAATATACAAAAATTCACCAACTTTAGCCCTTAAAAAACTTGCATTTAGATTAAAAATTAAGTAATTTGATAAATAAATATTAAAATACAGTTTTTAATCTTTGTTATTAATCCGCTTTAGTGAAAAATTCTGAATGTTTTTGTTGTTAAATAGTCGATTTAATACTGCAAATATCGCGGTCAGTTAGATTTTATTTGCCTATAAAACTGCGGATAGAATATTTGGAGGTTTTGTAAGCTTGTAAATATTTATTTAAAATGTGGAGCTCTAAAGCTATCTCTCCTTTAATTGGCAAAGCTCCGTAGCATAGCACGAGGGTAGCAACATCATGAACACATTATTTTTTTAATATATAAAATTTATAAACAATCAGTCCTTTATTTTAGGAGGCTTAGTGGGCGAAATAGGTGAAATCAACGACCCTAACGATTTTAAAGTTGTCCGATGGCTTTGCCAAGAGAAGGTAATTTATTATTATCGCTTGGCCAAATTTATTTTACTTAGGTACCGATAAAATTTTTGGGGAAGTGTTTGTACTTTCGACATTTTTTGAAGTTGGTAGAGAGGGCTGCAGGAATAAGGTTTTTACAAAAAAAATTTCGAATTAAAGATAAAAACTTTGACTCTGTACCGCACTTTTAAGTGGCGAATATATTAAATTCCCTCCTCTAAAAATGGCCGAAGCAAAATATATGGAATTAAGAACTTCCCTAATATCGCCTCCTGTTTATTGAACTCTATATATTTTACGTAAATTTATGGTTTTGAAAATTATAAAATACTATAATAAATTAGCCATTTATATCAAAAATATATATAAGGGAAAATGTGCAAAAATTTAAGACAGAGCACGCTATTATAATAACATGCTTTTAAAAAAGGCCATTGTAATAGCACTCTTATTTTAATACATATTTTGCATTTCAATTAATGCATATTTTTTTGGGTAGTATACCGTTCGCCTCTGTCACTGTACACAAATGTGCGCAAATCAATAAAAAAATTTCAGTTTCGTGGACAGTATGCCATTATAATAGCAAAAATCAAAGAGGTGTGCTTTAAATAAAATAATGAATAAAATTGGATGAGACTTAGGTTTTATTAATGGATTCATAAATTAGTGTTCCGTTAATTTATAGTGCATTCAGTTCTCAATTTATAGTTTACCTATTAATAACAAAAAAATATATAATATACCGAAAAATGTGCAACTCCTGTATAAAAAAAGGACGGAAAAGTAGGCCATTATAATTCGGCGAGTTAAAATGGAGAGGAAGCTATTATAGGCACCTTGCACTGGAACTCGGTTTATACATGAAGTATGGCATATACATAAGTGTCACCATAATGGATAATTACCGTATCTCCTACTTATCTTTTGTAGTATGCAGATCAACCGATCGAAATTTCGCGCTTTTTCAATCGGTTGATCTGCATACTACGAAAGATAAGCAGGAGATACGGTAATTATCCATTATGGTGACGCTTATGTATATTGCATACTTCATGTATAAAACGAGTTCCAGTGCAAGGTGCCTATAATAGCCAGTTATTGATTTTATTTCACTTCATATATACTCAGAAGTGTAATACTGTCGGGGCCGCAGGAGTTTTCCCGTGTTGCTTTAATACTGTTCCACACGCAGAAACTCTTGTGGCCCCGACAGTATTCCACTTAAGAGGAATCTGCTACTTTTTAGTCCCGCTTCGTTTGAATCCCGGAAAAAAATCACTGCGAGCTTCGTTTCAGTCCCGCTTCGTTTTAGTCCCGCTTCGTTTTAGTCCCGCTTTGTTTTAGTCCCGCTTCGTTTGAGTCCCGCTTCGTTTTAGTCCTGGCGGAAAATACATTCATCAACTTGTATCATTTTCCTGTGTGCAGTCTTTTTGTGCAAAATATTTCCATAATTAAAAAAAATCGATTTACTCGCCTAAAGTTCAGTAGGTACAGCCAGCTGTTGTTTTTGTTTTCTTAATCTCCGGATGTTATTTATTAGGAAACACGTGTATAATAAGTAATTAGCGTATGTTCAAAAAGAAAACTTTTGAATTAAATTTAATTAATGTGTCCAAAAAGATTATAAAAAGCTTCTTGTTTTTATTTGTTCATAGAAATTTTTTATTGAGTTGTTACAACACAACGTTTATTAAAAGAGTGTTATTTCATGCAGAGTTTCATCGATCAAAGCAAATCCAAAAAAAACATGAAAAACTAAATTACTTAAGATTTATTAGCAATTTTAAGTAGATTTTAGGGCCGTTGGAGACCCTAAAGTTTGGAAATAAAGTTTAGTTTGTTAAAACTTTTGTTGATTATACCCAGGATTTCTTACTAAAATTTGAGGGTTCCAGTTTTAAACACTACAAATTGGGGTTTGAGTGATACACGGGCCTTACTTTTCTTACATTCCTGAGTATACCTTCCCCAAAACCGGGAGGTTGTCTTACTATCAAACAAACTGTAAGAATTTTAAATTTTCGTTCATTTCGATCATCGGTTATTGTAAAAAAAAATACGAAATAACACACATTTATATACATAAATATATGTATGTGTTCCGAACCTCCAATATCATGCTCTGGAGCTCCGGCCATTTAAGACGAAGATATCACCGCAGCCCCGACTATTAAATGAGAAACTTATGTATATTAGATTCATTTATGTTAAAAAAACTATTGTATTTGCTTTTATATTATCCTTTTTATTGATATGTGATTCCTTTTATGATTTTTTACAAACATTTAATTGTAAAACAAAATTTGGTTAAAACGTATACCAAGAAATTAGTGACATAAAAGCAAATTAAATTAAAAAAATATTTTATTAACGTTTTTATGTTTTATATTATAGATTCTGAATTTATTGTTTTCTTTTGTGTATTTGGATGCGATAATAATAAAAATGTTGCAGATATAAAATAAAGGAATTTTCTAAAATTAATATAAAACTTTCCAAAAAAATAAAACATAAAAGTATTTCCAAATTTATTGTTTGGTTTTTAAAGGAGTAATACCACAAATCAAATTCCTGTAACGCCCGGATCATACAACTTTGTTACTGAACCGATATAATTAAAATTTATGAATGTTGTTGAATTGGGCTGGATAGAAATCAAAATATTTAATTTGAAGTGGATTAAGATTAAAAGAGTACTCCATTCAGGGCATTATAGAAATTTGGTTTGCGACAGTCCTTATTAATTGCAATAAACTAAACGGGGCAAAAAACTAAAAATAGTTTTGACGTCCACATTAAGATTAAGGTTTTGTATTAAAAGAGTAGTCCATTTAGGGCGTGATAAAAATTTGATTTGTGACAGTGTTCCTTTAATTACAGTAAACTAAACGGGTTAAAAAACTAAAAGAGTAGTCTATTTAGGGCGTTATAGAAATTTGATTTGTGACAGTGTTCCTATAATTACTGTAAACTAAATGGGTTAAAAAACTAAAAATAGTTTAAATATATGAAAAAATTCTAAAATTCTTAAATCAATGCAAAATGAATCAAATAAGCTTAGAAAATTGCAGTAAAAAGGTCTTTGTATAAAACAAAATATTGCGGCAAAATGACTTGCGCGGATTTTTTGCCGCGGTTTTTTTGCCAAGACTGAAATAAAGCTTGCAGCGTTTTTTCCGGGACTAAAACGAAGCAACGTAGCAGGAACTAGTTTATGAACGCATTTTCCGCCGGGACTAAAACGAAGCGGGACTCAAACGAAGCGGGACTAAAACGAAGCAGGACTAAAACGAAGCGGGACTAAAACGAAGCAGGACTAAAACGAAGCGGGACTGAAACGAAGCTCGCAGTGATTTTTTCCCGGGACTAAAACGAAGCGGGACTAAAACGAAGCGGGACTAAAACGAAGCGGACCCCACTTGTGAGTATATATGAAATGAAATTAACTCAATAAATGGCTATTTTAATAGATTCCTCTCCATTTTAACTCGCCGAATTAAAATGGCTACTATGCCATTATAGTAGAGAGTGTCATTTAAATGGAGAGGCTTATTATAATGGCCTACTTTTTCGTATTTTTTTATAAAGGAGTTGCATATTTTTCGGTATATATATTTTTTTATTTTTGTTAATAATATTTTTTGTTCAAAAAATATTTTTCTTAAGAATTTTTGAGTATTTTTTGGTGTCCTTTTGTATCCTGCCTTCTTTATTTACTATCAAATGTGTGCTTTTATAATAGCCTACACTGTCTTAATTTTTGTACAGGAGTTGCACATTTTTCTTTATATTATTTTTTGTTTAGAAAATCAGTGGCATCCCTCCATCAGCATTTTATTCAGCGGGAAATAAAATTGAAGATGAAAACTGGATTCGCTTTTGTTTTTGTAAAGTATGATTTAATTATTATTTTTTTTGTTTTTTTACATCAAATTGGATACAATATTGCCTGTTGCAACCTTTTATTATCCATTTTTTTTAAATACTCATGAATATTTATTTCGCAACCACTAACATTGTAATGTAATGCGTATGTGTAAAAAAATATGACGTCGCCTCTAACAGGAAAGTAACTGGTGATGTTCCTACCATACATGGGCAAGTTGGTCCGGAGTGGGGGTTTAAACCCCGAATTAGGGAGGGGGTTAAAATCCGAGAAATGCAAAATACCCATATCGTTTTTTTCCTGGAGTGCATTTTACCCATATCGTTTTTTTTATTTCTAAGCAAAAATAGGTAAAAAAACGCTAATTTTAGGTCAAAAAGTCCTTTTTATTGCATTTTTGAGCTTTTTATTGCTTAAAACATTCCTTTTGACCTCAAAACTTAAGTTTGGAGGCAGTTAAAAGTCATTTTAAAGACATTTTTTTTCTTCATTTTTCCAAAATTGGGGGGGTTAACCTCTTCTCCCCCCCCACTTCTGAGGGGGGGGGGTTAAACCCCCTTCTCAGAATTTTGGGGCTGGTTAACCCCCCAACCCCCCGTGCCCGTGTATGGTTCCTACCCTTAATATAATGCTGCTTTGCTTCTGCCATATAAAGCGGAGGAAGCTTTGAAGAAAACAAGGCCTTGATGAAAGGTCAAAAAGTCCTTTTTATTGCTTAAAACATTCCTTTTGACCTCAAAACTTAAGTTTGGAGGCAGTTAAATGTCATTTTAAAGACATTTTTTTCTTCATTTTTCCAAAATTGGGAGGGTTAACCTCTTCTCCCCCCCCCACTTCTAAGTGGGGGGGGGGTTAAACCCCCTTCTCAGAATTTGGGGGCTAGTTAACCCCCCAACCCCCCCCCCGTGCCCGTGTATGGTTCCTACCTGTAATATAATGCTTCGTAGCTTCTGCCATATAAAGCGGAGGAAGCTTTGAAGAAAACAAGGCCTTGATGAAAGGTCAAAAAGTCCTTTTTATTGCTTAAAACATTCCTTTTGACCTCAAAACTTAAGTTTGGAGGCAGTTAAAAGTCATTTTAAAGACATTTTTTTTCTTCATTTTTCCAAAATTGGGGGGTTAACTTCTTCTCCCTCCCCACTTCTGAGTGTGGGGGGAAAAACCCCCTTCTCAGAATTTGGGGGCTGGTTAACCCCCCAACCCCCCCGTGTATGGTTCCTTCCTACCCTTAATATAATGCTGCGTTGCTTCTGCCATATAAAGCGGAGGAAGCTTTGAAGAAAACAAGGCCTTGATGAAAGGTCAAAAAGTCCTTTTTATTGCTTAAAACATTCCTTTTGACCTCAAAACTTAAGTTTGGAGGCAGTTAAAAGTCATTTTAAAGACATTTTTTTTCTTCATTTTTCCAAAATTGGGGGGTTAACTTCTTCTCCCCCCCACTTCTGAGTGGGGGGGGGTTAAACCCCCTTCTCAGAATTTGGGGGCTAGTTAACCCCCCAACCCCCCCCCGTGCCCGTGTATGGTTCCTACCCTTAATATAATGCTTCGTAGCTTCTGCCATATAAAGCGGAGGAAGCTTTGAAGAAAACAAGGCCTTGATGAAAGGTCAAAAAGTCCTTTTTATTGCTTAAAACATTCCTTTTGACCTCAAAACTTAAGTTTGGAGGCAGTTAAAAGTCATTTTAAAGACATTTTTTTTCTTCATTTTTCCAAAATTGGGGGGTTAACTTCTTCTCCCTCCCCACTTCTGAGTGTGGGGGGGTTAAACCCCCTTCTCAGAATTTGGGGGCTGGTTAACCCCCCAACCCCCCCCGTGTATGGTTCCTTCCTACCCTTAATATAATGCTGCGTTGCTTCTGCCATATAAAGCGGAGGAAGCTTTGAAGAAAACAAGGCCTTGATGAAAGGTCAAAAAGTCCTTTTTATTGCTTAAAACCTTCCTTTTGACCTCAAAACTTAAGTTTGGAGGCAGTTAAAAGTCATTTTAAAGACATTTTTTTCTTCATTTTTCCAAAATTGGGGGGTTAACTTCTTCTCCCTCCCCACTTCTGAGTGTGGGGGGGTTAAACCCCCTTCTCAGAATTTGGGGGCTGGTTAACCCCCCAACCCCCCCGTGTATGGTTCCTTCCTACCCTTAATATAATGCTGCGTTGCTTCTGCCATATAAAGCGGAGGAAGCTTTGAAGAAAACAAGGCCTTGATGAAAGGTCAAAAAGTCCTTTTTATTGCTTAAAACATTCCTTTTGACCTCAAAACTTAAGTTTGGAGGCAGTTAAAAGTCATTTTAAAGACATTTTTTTTCTTCATTTTTCCAAAATTGGGGGGTTAACTTCTTCTCCCTCCCCACTTCTGAGTGTGGGGGGGGTTAAACCCCCTTCTCAGAATTTGGGGGCTGGTTAACCCCCCAACCCCCCCGTGTATGGTTCCTTCCTACCCTTAATATAATGCTGCGTTGCTTCTGCCATATAAAGCGGAGGAAGCTTTGAAGAAAACAAGGCCTTGATGAAAGGTCAAAAAGTCCTTTTTATTGCTTAAAACATTCCTTTTGACCTCAAAACTTAAGTTTGGAGGCAGTTAAAAGTCATTTTAAAGACATTTTTTTTCTTCATTTTTCCAAAATTGGAGGGGTTAACCTCTTCTCCCTCCCCACTTCTGAGTGTGGGGGGGTTAAACCCCCTTCTCAGAATTTGGGGGCTGGTTAACCCCCCAACCCCCCCGTGTATGGTTCCTTCCTACCCTTAATATAATGCTGCGTTGCTTCTGCCATATAAAGCGGAGGAAGCTTTGAAGAAAACAAGGCCTTGATGAAAGGTCAAAAAGTCCTTTTTATTGCTTAAAACATTCCTTTTGACCTCAAAACTTAAGTTTGGAGGCAGTTAAAAGTCATTTTAAAGACATTTTTTTTCTTCATTTTTCCAAAATTGGGGGGTTAACTTCTTCTCCCTCCCCACTTCTGAGTGTGGGGGGAAAAACCCCCTTCTCAGAATTTGGGGGCTGGTTAACCCCCCAACCCCCCCGTGTATGGTTCCTTCCTACCCTTAATATAATGCTGCGTTGCTTCTGCCATATAAAGCGGAGGAAGCTTTGAAGAAAACAAGGCCTTGATGAAAGGACAAAAAGTCCTTTTTATTGCTTAAAACATTTCTTTTGACCTCAAAACTTAAGTTTGGAGGCAGTTAAATGTCATTTTAAAGACATTTTTTTTCTTCATTTTTCCAAAATTGGGGGGTTAACTTCTTCTCCCCCCCACTTCTGAGTGGGGGGGGGGTTAAACCCCCTTCTCAGAATTTGGGGGCTAGTTAACCCCCCAACCCCCCCCGGGCCCGTGTATGGTTCCTACCCTTAATATAATGCTTCGTAGCTTCTGCCATATAAAGCGGAGGAAGCTTTGAAGAAAACAAGGCCTTGATGAAAGGTCAAAAAGCCCTTTTTATTGCTTAAAACATTCCTTTTGACCTCAAAACTTAAGTTTGGAGGCAGTTAAAAGTCATTTTAAAGACATTTTTTTTCTTCATTTTTCCAAAATTGGGGGGTTAACTTCTTCTCCCTCCCCACTTCTGAGTGTGGGGGGGTTAAACCCCCTTCTCAGAATTTGGGGGCTGGTTAACCCCCCAACCCCCCCGTGTATGGTTCCTTCCTACCCTTAATATAATGCTGCGTTGCTTCTGCCATATAAAGCGGAGGAAGCTTTGAAGAAAACAAGGCCTTGATGAAAGGTCAAAAAGTCCTTTTTATTGCTTAAAACCTTCCTTTTGACCTCAAAACTTAAGTTTGGAGGCAGTTAAAAGTCATTTTAAAGACATTTTTTTTCTTCATTTTTCCAAAATTGGGGGGTTAACTTCTTCTCCCTCCCCACTTCTGAGTGTGGGGGGGTTAAACCCCCTTCTCAGAATTTGGGGGCTGGTTAACCCCCCAACCCCCCCGTGTATGGTTCCTTCCTACCCTTAATATAATGCTGCGTTGCTTCTGCCATATAAAGCGGAGGAAGCTTTGAAGAAAACAAGGCCTTGATGAAAGGTCAAAAAGTCCTTTTTATTGCTTAAAACATTCCTTTTGACCTCAAAACTTAAGTTTGGAGGCAGTTAAAAGTCATTTTAAAGACATTTTTTTTCTTCATTTTTCCAAAATTGGAGGGGTTAACCTCTTCTCCCCCCCACTTCTGAGTGTGTGGGGGGGAGGTTTAAACCCCCTTCTCAGAATTTGGGGGCTGGTTAACCCCCCAACCCCCCCCGTGCCCGTGTACGGTTCCTTCCTACCCTTAATATAATGCTTCGGAGCTTCTGCCATATAAAGCGGAGGAAGCTTTGAAGAAAACAAGGCCTTGATGAATTCTCGTAGCGAGGGTCACTTCCATGCATAGGTGAGCAGCCCCAGGATTTTATTTGGGTGTATTGAGTATGCCCTGAAAAATTTCTAGGGGTTATCCCGAAATACCTTATTTATAGTGTTTTTTGTACTGTGACTGCCAAATTTTAGAAGGAGGGGGTGTCTGGGGAATTCCCAAATTTTAGGAATGAGTATAACCCCGGCTGTCCCCCTAAGCAACAACAAGTGGCCATATAACAAAAACTATTTTAATATGTTTTGCTCTTTGGAAATGAAAGCGGGTGAAGCTAAAATATGGAGATGTTAACGTTTTTTGGAGATCAATTTTTTCCCAAGCGTTCATGTGCCGAAAAAGATTCTATAAATCTGTCGAGAAACTTCTGTTCAAATGGGATGTTTTTGACCAGTATGTTAACGAAAATAGGAGCTTTGGCCAAAATGTTAAAAATAATTTTATTATATACTTTTACTTTGATCAAAAAGGAATGCGTATTTTGACTTACATAAAATTTTCGGTCTTTACCTAATAATTTTTAATTTTACTTGAATGGGTCAATTACCATGTAAGAAGCAATTTGCAAGCATGATTGGCACACAGCTGATTGATCGTTCCGTATGATGTTTAGTTCAGTAATAGTAGGTTCAGTAGTTTTTGCGCGGTTATCCAACAAAAAATTAAGGTGCTTCAACAGTTGGAAAGAGACTTTTCAAATTAACCGTATGCAAATCATTTCTTCGTGGGATTCAGCCATTAAAAATCACAAATCATTTACTATGTTAAAATTAAAATTTTCAAATTTTCTTTTCCTTTATCTTAAATTATTTAGAAATCAATAACTGTTTAAGGTAACTAACTTAAATTTGGCTAGCTTTCATTTCGGCCATCGTCAAAAATTTTGGCTTAAATTTGTTATTCTTGTCATGGGAAAATTATGGAGAATCACGACGGTAATTTAATGTACACAAAGGTCTCGAGAAGAATTTGTATAAGACCGGAAAAAAATGAAAAAGAAATAAATTTACAACCAGCTGTTTTTTTAGAATAAAACTTTTCTGTTTAATTGTTATTTTCGTGTATTATGATCTTGTTTTCTTTCGTTAACCAAAGTCATATACTAATTATTTTTAAATCTTTTCAAGACCTTTGTGTACATTGAATTAACTGTCGTGATTCTCCATAAAATAAACTGCATATAATTAGATAGATGAAATGACGATCTATCCATCCATTCGCAGTTCATTTCATAATTTTTGCGCATGGCAAAAATAACAGCCGGTGACCGAAATTAAGGCTGGCCGAATTTAAGTCAGTTACCATACAACAATATTTTAGACTGATGACGTTCTGGATGCCATAGAATCCGCCTTGGTAGATTGGAAACGGGATATAAACCAGTCATAAATAAATCATCATATCTTATCACAACGGATAATTAGCAGAATGAGTCACTGTCAAAATGAAACCTATATCAACGTGAACTCTGACTCAAATATCTTTTTTAGTATTTGGGTGCTAGAAAATAATAGGATTCACAGTTACGAGGAGTTTATGAAGATTCTAACTCATTTTGTCATGATAGCAATGACAAATAATTTCCAGCCCAGATCTTAACCAAGCTCCAATATTTTTGTATATTTGTTTTTGATATGTTTTAACAACAACGTACATTATTGGGTATATTAATATTTTAAGCGATTATTATGTTTATAATTGATATGTTATAACAGCAATGTATAATTGTGTATAATAATATTTTAGGTGAATTATTTGTGTTTATAATAGCAATATTTCCAGAACTTCGACCTAAGAAGTTTCAAAGTTTCGTTTTATTTTTGCACTAATTAAATAAATTTATTAATTAGTAATGCTACAGATTAGTTATTCAATATTTTTTGAAGTATAAAGTAAGTATAAAGCAAATACTCAAATTTAAATTTACTAAAAATTCAGATGTTTGTAAATTTTTTAAAATATAATCAAAATTTTAAGGTTTTTCCGAATTATTTAGTTTCGTGCTGGAATGAATAGTATACAAAATATCCCTTCAATACCCTTCAATATCTTGCTCCGGAGCTCCGGCCATTTAAAGAGGAGGTAGCTCTGGAGCTCCACCCCTTAAATAAGCGATTTAAAGCTTATTTAAGCTTGAAATACATTTTAAACGACTCTAGCGGTATTTTTAAAACTATTTTTATTGTTTTAAATAAGTTTTGGAAAAAATTTAGTCTACAAAAAAGTTTTGACAAAATAATCTGTCATCACTCTTTAATTATTCATGAAATTAGTATAAAAATAGGGCGGACCTCCGGAGCTCTGGGGGTTACTTCGGAGCTCCTAAAAGCGGAGCTTTGCTTCGGGGAACACCACTATTATAGAAACCTACTTAGCATAACAAAAATATGATTGGTGGTTCCACCATAAAACAAAGTTACAAATATAAAACACATCAATTTGAAAAAAACTGTAGCGACTTTCTCATATTAAAATCTTAGAAAATGTTTTTTTTCTTCTGATGAACCCATGTAAAACCTAATTTAAAAAACTGAACAAAAATTAGAAAAAAAACTTTGGCCAAAAGTTAATAAAACTACTTGAAAGCAAAAATGAACCTCCCTGACTTAATGACGTTAAAATAACATACTTTTTTTATAGCTGAAGCGGGCCGGCGATAGATATTCCATATTGCCGCCTACCACCCTATATCAGCACTGTTGTTGATGTAGAATGTTAGTCAAGGCCCCACCCCTATCAGGGGACTTTAGGGAGCAGATGTGAGTTTTACATTTTGTATGAGAATAATATATAATAATAATAATGAAAAGGAAATAACCAAAAAAAAAAAAAAATTGTAAACTAAAGAATAATATGAGAGTTAGATAGTATAAAAAAATTTCCCTCTTTGAACAGCACGAGTTATGCTGTTTCAATGATTTATTTTCCGTTAATTAACGTAAAGTAAAATAGCAAACTGTCGTTACTCTGACACAAACAGTCACAATCAGTATAAGATTTACGTGACCTTGACTTATTTTGTGTGTTAACATATAAAGACTCACATTTACGAGTATTTTAAGATGCATCTGAAACACGGTAACGACGAAATAACCATTAAAGAACTAGGCCTTTTTTTAAAAAAAAGATTTTCCAATTTTGGCTTTTGGTAGAACTATCAAAAAATAACCAACAAGCGTAAACATGTTTTATACTGATAACTTAAACTAACTACAAAATCGGAATATTTCTTACTCAGTAATTTCGCGGAAATACAATAAATAACAAAACATTTCGTTGTTTTTGTAATCAATGACGAAAGTTATGTCTTGGCGTTGTTTTTCAATATCGTGCCGTTTTCAGTCGGATATTCTTTAGAAACATAAAAAAATGTTTAAAAAAATAATAAAAAAACATAAAAAAATAATCCGCCATAATTCATTTTACTTTATGACTATCTTCTGTCAGTTGGTTTCAAATTCTTACCAAAAAAAAAAAAAAATTATCACTTAAAATTAAATTTACAGGAATTTTTTATCTAGTATAAAACAAAAAGGTGATTTATTGACGGTTTTCTTACTTTGCACTAAACTCCCACAACAAAAATACTTTTAAAAAGTACTATGTTATAAATTAAACATACCTGTGCACGGTCTGGAAATGCCATCCCCCCTCTTTATTGGAGGATTAGCTAAGCCCCCCGCCCAAAAATGAAAAAGTAACCAAAAATTATGGTACAATTTTTGACCTATTATGACGCCATCATCGCGAAATTTTTGCGGTTTTTCGCATGTTTCAATGCATTTTAACCCATGTTAGACATATTTTTACCCTTTTTTCTGTCTTTTTTTTCTTTCTCCCCTTTGGAATTTCCCCCAATTAAACCCCCCGGGGAGCAGTGCACAGGTCTGAATTAAAGTTTACCCATCCACGTTGCCTCTATTATTTTTATACCATCATTATAAACCAATTAATGTTTTATCTTTAAAGTGGTTTTAAAATGTTAATGAATAAAATATACCGGTAAAATTTTTTTATAATACATGCAACAGTTACTAAATAAAACACATGAAAACAAAATTCCATCTAGGTTGGTTAATTTTTTTTGAAAATAAAGAAACACTCAGAATCCATACAAAAAAGCACCATTTAAACTTAGAGTGAAATTTGTGAGATCAAATAAAACAGTAAACCAAACAAATCTCCGAAGTACCATTTAAATACAAACTCGTTTTGCAAAATATCAGTTATTTATCATAGGCACTGGAAAACACAAATTTTGCGAAATTTCCTCGAAAAAATAACTTCTAGATTTAACCCGTTTCTGTGATTGCCTTTTCATTGGTTACAATCGTGAAACTTTCGTATGACGTATGTCGTACTTCCATCATACATATTTTTTTTAGCGCGAGTAGTGCCTACAAAACTATGTATGACGGAAGTACGACTTAGGTCATGCGTAGAGTTTAGCGCGGTAATGTTTACGTACGATCAGTGGCGTGTCCAAGGGGGAAGGCAGCCCCTGCCCCCTACCGCCAAATCCGGCGAAGCCGGATTTTTTCATGAGGGGGGACCCTACATTTTTTAAATTTTGGGAGAGAAAAATTTTTTTCTTTAGGATTAATACAAAAACTTTTCTGATGCCTTCGAAAAGCATATTAATAGTCAAAAAACCAAAATTTTACCGCTACCCGGGTAGTTTAATAAATTGACAATTTATTGTAGTTTTTCGATTTCAAATCGATTATCCCATTTAGTAGTTAAAGGAGCACTGTCACAAACATAGGTCACCGAAGGGGGGGTGTAGGGGGGGGGGTCACCCCCCCCCCCCTACGGCCTCTGAGACCTATCCCCCCCCTAAGGCCCATTTTTGACCCCTCCCCCCCCATCGACCCCTTGAACCCCTGACCCCCCCCCCTAAGGCCCATTTTTGACCACCCCCCCCTCACTAGACAATCCCAAAAAATGCTTAAAAAATGGTCAAATTTCGTCAAAAAATTGTCAATTTTGGTCAAAAAAATGGTACCCGGGGTGTGACCCCCCCCCTGCTTTTTTTCAAAAAAAAACACCCCGGGGTGTGACCCCCCCCCTGGAGGTCAAAAACCTCCACACCCCGGGGTGTGGACCCCCCCCTGAGCCGTCGAAGGTCGGTGACCTATGGTCACAAATCAAAATCCTATATCGCCCAACCCGGACTGCTCCTTTAATACTGAACCAATCGAGCTGAATTTTAAAAATGTTGTAGTCTTGTAGTGGAGCACTCCAAATCCCGAATTTGAGTTAGGTAGGTTTGGTATTAAAGGAGCAGTCCGTTTCGGGCGATATAGGAATTTGATTTGTGACAGTGCTCCTTTAAGGCATACATGTTTAATAAGACTACTATAAACACTATTATCCTTTTATTAACGTTTAAACACATGTTTTAAATGTATAGGTATAAAAAAACCTTAAAATTTGTAATAAGTATCATCTGGAATTAAAATTTTTATTGTATTTTAGCGCCTTAAATTAAAAATTTTCTCCCCCGGGGGACATTCTGCCCCTTGACCCCGCTGGGGGTCTTTCGCCCCTCAGTCAGACCCCTATATCTTGGGGGATGCCGCCCCCCAAGACCCCCCTTCAGGGTTAGTTTATACCCCCCAGACCGCTTCCCCCAAAATGAAATCCTGGGCACGCCACTGCGTACGACATTTGTAATACAAAAATACCACCACCGTGGGACGAAGGTTTCACCTTTGTCGTACGAAGGTTTCACGGTTGTAAACCGAAGCAAAGGCCATCACGGGAACGGGTTAAGTAACATTTAAAAAAATAACATTTGTAACAGAGGAAAGTAAAATTTGTATTTTTTAGCCTAACCTAAAACTTAAGCAAAAAACTAGAACACCTGAAAAATCTTTACAATAATGCCGAAAATTCACTGCTTAAAAAGTTATTATTTTTTGAAGATATTATGCAAATTAAATTACTAAACTAGTACTAAAGGAGATTTGATGAAAACGTTTACTGTTAAAAAACCGTATAGATTAAAATAGAAAACTAAAACCAAAACTTTTGTCAGTTTTAAAACATTTTTTAAAGTAGATTTTTTTCTTAAAATGGTAATCATAGTTATTACAACCGAATGAGAGTGGTTATTCTGTTTGATCTCTTTTATCTGGTAAGTTTGTTTGAATATTTATAGGGAAAAATGGTTTTCACGCTAATAGCTAAAACTTTTATCAAATTCAGTTTTAAATGTTGAAAAATAGTACATTTTATAATAAAACTCAAGAGAAACTTTATTCTGTTTAATTAAATATTATGAATTTAGCAAACTAAAATCTGCTTAGAATCAGATTGGAAAAACTTTTTAAGTGAGAATATCTTGCTAATGGTACAAACATACATGGGCCGGGGGGGGGGTTGGAGGCTAACCCCATAGGTGGGTGTAGGGGGAGATTACCCCCATAGGTGGGCAGCCTTCCGTATTTTGAGGGGGAATATACATACGTATACCCGACCCCCAAAATTTAAGGGGGAGGGGTGTCCCAAAAATTTTTTTGGGGTATGCCTGAACCCTTTTTAGCGTTTTTATCACTGGGTGGGACCCCCCAAATTTTAGGGGAGGGGGGTGTCCGGGGTACCCCCAATTTTTATGGAGGGGGGAGGGGGTGTCGGCTATAATCGGGACTTTTGGGGGGTATAACCCCCTGCCCACCTATGGTTACCCCCCTCCCACAATCCCAATTATAGCCGACACCCCCCTAAGATTTGGGGGTACCCTGGACGTGGACACCCTCTTGCATAAAATTTATGGGTCCCAAGAGCTAAAAACGGTAAAAATGGGGTATTTGAGGTATACCCCAAAAATTTTTTTGGGACACCTCCCAAATTTCGAAAGATCGGGTATACCGCGCAAAATCCCGGATGCTGCCCACCTATGGTTAACCTCCCCAAATTCTGAGATGGGGGTTTAACCATACATGGGCAAATCGGTCCGGAGTGGGGGTTAAACCAAATTAGGGGGGGTTAAAATCCAAGAAACGCACCCATATCGTTTTTTTATGAAGTGCATTTTACCATATTGTTTTTCGATTTCAAAGAAAAAATAGGTAAAAAACGCTAATTTTAGGTCAAAAAGACCTTTTTATTGCATTTTTGAGCTTTTTACTGTTTAAAACATTCATTTCATTTTGACCTCAAAACTTCAGTTTGGAGGCAGTTAGAAGTCATTTTAAAGACATTTTTTTCTTCATTTTTCCAAAATTGGGGAGGGGGGGTTAACCTTTTTTCTCCCCTCACTTCTGAGTGGGAAGATTAAACCCCCGTCTCAGAATTTGGGGGGTTAACCCCCCAACTCCGTGCCTATGTATGGGTTAAACCCCCCCACTTAGAAGTGGGTGGGAGGGGGGTAGAGAAAAGGTTAATCCCCCTAATTTTGGAAAAATGAATAAAAACAATCTTTTCAAAATGACTTCTAACTGCGTCCAAACTTTGGTTTTAAGGTTAAACTGAATGTTTTAAACAATAAAAAGCTCAAAAATGCAATTAAAAAAGGCTTTTGACCAAACTTTTTCTTACTATTTTTTTTATTCAAAATCGAAAAAAAAACGATCATGGACAAAATGCACTCCAGAAAAAAAACGATATGGGTAAAATGCGTTTCTTGGATTTTAAACCCCCCCCCCCCTAATCCCGGTTTAACCCTCCCCGCCACTCCGGACCAACTTGCCGATGTATGGGTACGGACGTACGGTTGATTTATACAAAAAACTTTATGGAATTCAATCGGCGTGACTACAGCAAAATAAGTCGCAATCGTTACAAAATACACGTGTTTCTGACAGTTTCTATAGTTAAAATAAAATGGCTGTTGCTAGAAATCTAAAATGAGTCACAGTCGCATATATTATTTTAAACGTATTGTGACTTAATCTGCCGTAGTAAAGATGTAACGTAGCATACAATAATATATTCATTATCTCAATAAATCGCACCGTTAGCGAGATATGCGAACCTTAATTTTTTTATAATTCAACAAAATTGGTTAACTTATGTGTTTTTTAAAAATAAACGATTTTTCCCATGATTTTTCACTTGGCCATAACAATAAAATATTAACCTCATCCCTCACTTAGCTACGTATAGCAATTATATCCAAGCATACATGGGCACGGGAGGAGTTGGGGGGAGGTTAACCCCCCAAATTCTGAGAAGGGAGGTTTAACCCCCCCCCACTCAGAAGTGGGGGGGAGAAAAGGTTACCCCCCCCCCAAATTTTGAAAAAATGAAGGAAAAAATGTCTTTAAAATGACTTCTAACTGCCTCCAAACTTAAGTTTTGAGTTCAAAATGAATGTTTTACACAATAAAAGCTCAAAAATGCAATAAAAAGGGGTTTTTGACTTAAAATTGGCGTTTTTTACCTATTTTCTCTTCAAAATCGAAAAACGATATTAGTAAAATGCACTCCAGAAAAAAAAAACGATCAGGGTGTTTTGCGTTTCTCGGGTTTTAATGCCCCCCCCCCACTCCGGACCAACTTGCCCATGTATGCATCCAAGTACATACTTTATTTTAGCTTTATTTATTCAGTTAAAAAGACTTAAGAATGTTAAACCACTTAACCACTTCAAGAAAATGAAAGAGATTTATCGTTCTTACTGCAGTATTTCTCCAACAATATTATCATTCTATTTTCATCATGAAACACAACCAGAGTTATTGCAATGCTAATAATGAAAATTTTTGTTGAAAGAATTTTGTAACCGTCATATAGCATTACGAAGTCAGGCAGCTAATTAGAAACTGTTTAGATAGGCCGCAAGTTCAAGTCCAAAGTCTACTTCGAGTTTGAACGCTTGGAAGTTTTCGCGGAAAAAACCTTTTCTACTTGCGATAAGTCGCCCAATTTATCCGCCAGAGTCAGAACTTTCCAAAACTCCACCTCGTTGACTTTCGACACGCCTACCAGTCGCTCTACACCCCGGAGGAAGCTTTCGAACTCCTCCGGTTGAAGTGGAAATTTGGGTAAGCAGGGCGATTCTCCTTTATTTCCTTCAACCGACTCTTGCTCTTGGTAAGTTTCACAACTGTTTTCGGCATTTTCACTGAGCGCCAAATCGTAAAATGCGACGTTAAAAAGTTCTGAATCCGTATAGGGTGGCGTTTTCCCAGCAATAGAAGCGATTTTTCCTTTTCTATTTTCGTTGAATTGTTTCTTTGAATGCAATTTGCCCGCTTTATTATTATCTAAATTCACATAATTAATATATACCAATATTATTTATATAATATCTTTATTTTCATAATCTAAATTTTACATTGAATTATAAAAACAATTATATTGTATTATAATATAATATTATAATTATAAAAACAAGAATGAGAAAAACAAAATCTTTTGGCAATTATTTTCCCATGGTGAAAGAGTAGATTCAATCATTCTTCAAGGTTTAAAATTTAACCCGCATGCCGCACTTCACCTTAAAAAAAATTTCGCACCAATAAAAATGAGATTTAAAAAAAAAACCTTCTAGAAATCTGCAATGGACATCTTACCCTTTCTGAATATATGTTTTTGGACCCTAAGTTCTAGGGTAGTGCATTTAATTTCGGCACTTTTTCGTTTTTCCAATGTAACTTTTCACTGCATGGCCTGATTTTTATGTTTGATAGCTCATTTTAAAGCTTTTACGATATTGCGTTGCGCCATAAAAAATTCACTGTACGAAAGTTGTTTTTTTACTTAATTAAATCAGTTTTTAAAAAAATGGAAAATTGCTGAAATTAAATGTATGCATTTAATTTCGGCACTTTACAAACAATCAATTGTTTCTCAGTCAAAAAATCATCATTTTCAAAAATTTAAAAACCTATCACTATCTCCAGACAGTTTTCTTTAATTAAGCTTTTACTTGTTGTTCAACGTGTAACTGGCAAAAAGTTACAACTAAAATGCTAAATGGTATCAAAATGAGGAAAATTTGGGAAAAAAGTGCATTTAATGTCGGTACTTTTTAAAAAGACCCTCTTAATCGAGTTTAAGTGCAGTGCTATGACTCCTACACATTTCAACGTTGTCTTTTTAACTATTTACAGCTACAATTTATCACCCGACCACTAAATTCAACCCGTTTTTACCTACAGAAATAGTGTGCCGAAATTACACTATTTTATTTTATAACGATTGCTCACCACAGACGCAACGTAGAACCACGGGGACTAAAAATTCGGAAAATACACTAAATTTTACCAGGACAGTTTAATTTTTAAACCAATTTATTGCGTAATCATGATATGCCGATGTTCTACAAACGAGTAACATTATTTTAAAATTATAAATCACAGAATTTCACATGAAAATATCATACCATAACAAATAAAAAGCTCACGACAGTCATCTACATATAATTAGCTCTCATTTGAGCTATCAAACGTCGTATTCCGTCCAGGATTACCAAAGATATAGTCCAAAGTCAAAAATGCCCAATTGGGAAAAGTGCCGAAATTAAATGCACTACCCTATTGTCAAAAATAATCTTTTTTTAATAAAAACCAATCAGACTTGTCCACAACTGTTTATTTTAACAAACAACAATGTTCAGTTCAGATGCAACCCAGGTGTTCTTAACACCGGGCACTCCCTTCTCTCCATTTAAACAGAGGAAAAATTATTTATTAATTCAAAATTTACCTTTTAAATACTTTGATCTGATTGAGAATCGATTGGATTCATGCAAATCTTCTGACGATTCAGCAGTAGTGGTTGACAATATAGAAAATTGACTTAAATTCCTTTGGATAACATCCAATTTTAAAGTTGAACCCTTGAAAAACGCAAATAAAATGATTGTAAAGCATATCTGCGCAAATATTTGTACTTTTGTTTATTAATTTTTTTCCTAGTTTTATTTTGTATAATCAAAGGTTAACAGGGTTACACCTAAAGCTAAAATTAAAAAAACAACCGAAACCACCTCTGGCCTGGCTCACACCTTAAATTATGTTGTTACCGAAGGCATTAGGCAGTATTCGTATTCACAAAACCGGCATGCCGACGCCGGAGTTATTGTTGTTGTCTTAGCCTTGTATTTAATTGTTAAGGAGTTTAAAACAGCCGTTATCAAACCTATTATATCATAATTAATAAGAGTTTTAACATGTATTATAGTATTGCAAAGGCATATGGCCTTACCTATGTATTGAATGGTCCAATCGATCAAAATAAAAAAAAAACTAACATAAATTAATAATGTACACTTCCCGCGAAGCGGGAAAATTTTTGGGTATTTTTAGTTTTTTTTTTGGTATTTTTATGCTTTTAGAAAGCATCAGGGATGTTTCTGAATTTATATTTAAAGAAAAAAAATTTTTCTCCCAAAATTTAAAAAAAACGTAAGGGTCCCCTTTTAGGAAAAAACCCGGTTTCGCCGGATTTCGGGGGGTGGGAGCATACGTGGGCACGTTGGTTCGGAGTGGGGGGGGGTTAAACCCCAAATTAGAGGGGAGGGGGTTAAAATCCGAGAAACGCAAAATACCCATATCGTTTTTTCTCTGGAGTGCATTTTACCCATATCGTTTTTCGATCTTGAAGAAAAAAATAGGTTAAAACTCTAATTTTAGGTCAAAAAGCCCTTTTATTGCATTTTTGAGCTTTTTACTGTTTAAAACATTCATTTTGACCTCAAAACTTAAGTTTGGAGGCAGTTAGAAGTCATTTTAAAGACATTTATTTTCTTCATTTTTCCAAAATTGGGGGGGGGGGTTAACTTTTTCTCCCCCCCCACTTCTGAGTGGGGGGGGGTTAAACCCCACTTCTCAGAATTTGGGGGGGGGGTTAACCCCCCAAACCCCCCCCCCTGCCCATGTATGGGTGGGAGGCGTTCGCACCCTCCCCCGCTCCCCTGGCTACGCCACTGGATCAACTGGACATTCAAACACGAGGCTGCACTGTGTGACCAGGAGGGTTCTGGTACTTAGGGCAGATGTCTGGAGTGTTTCCAGTGGTGATAGCATGTTGATAAGATTTCAAAATTCTTGAGTGACCAGAGCACAGTAGAGGTAAGGTTGTTCTCATAGATGAACACAACACGGTGGTCACCGAAGCTAGAGGGGTATTTACCCCACCAGTAAATAACATTTTAAAATTTAGGAGAGGGGTCGTATGGGGGTCGAACCCCACCCCTGGCGCTGGCTTTCTAGGGGGAGAGTTGACCCAGGGGTGGAACAGGGGGTCAGGTGGGTGCGATGCCGCAGATTTCTCAAAGGTTTTTTTTTTAAATCTCATTTTTATTGGTGCGAAATTTTTTTTAAGGTGAAGTGCGGCATGCAGGTAAAATTTTAAACCTTAAAGAATGATTGAATCTACTCTTTCACCATGGGGAAATAGTTTGCCCAAAGATTTTGTTTTTTTCTCATTCTTGTTTTTATAATTATAATATTATATTATAATACAACATAATTGTTTTTATAATTCAATATAAAATTTAGATTATGAAAATAAAGATATTATATAAATAATATTGGTATATATTAATTATGTGAATTTAGATAATAATAAAGCGGGCAAATTGCATTCAAAAAGAAACAATTCAACAAAAATAGGAAAAGGAAAAATCGCTTCTATTGCTGGGAAAACGCCACCCTATAAAGATTCAGAACTTTTTAACGTCGCATTTTACGATTTGGCGCTCAGTGGAAATACAAAAAGACGGTTTGTGGAACTTTACAAGAGCAAGAGTCGGTTGAAGGAAATAAAGGAGAATCGCCCTGCTTACCCAAATTTCCACTTCAACCGGAGGAGTTGGAAAGCTTCCTCCGGGGTCTAGAGCGACTGGTAGGCGTGTCGAAAGTCAACGAGGTGGAGTTTTGGAAAGTTCTGACTCTGGCGGATAAATTGGGCGACTTATCGCAAGTAGAAAAGGTTTTTTCCGCGAAAACTTCCAAGCGTTCAAACTCGAAGTCAACTTTTGGACTTGAACTTGCGGCCTATCTAAACAGTTTCTAATTAGCTGCCTGACTTCGTAATGCTATATGACGGTTACAAAATTCTTTCAACAAAAATTTTCATTATTAGCATTGCAATAACTCTGGTTGTGTTTCATAATGAAAATAGAATGATAATATTGTTCGAGCAATGCTACAGTAAGAACGATAAATCTCTTTCATTTTCTTGAAGTGGTTAAGTGGTTTAACATTCTTAAGTCTTTTTAACTGAATAAATAAAGCTAAAATAAAGTATGTACTTGGATGCATACATGGGCAAGTTGAGCTACAGGAGTTGTTCGGGGGGGGGGGGCGTTAAAACCCGAGAAACGCAAAACACCCTGATCGTTTTTTTTTTTTCTGGAGTGCATTTTACCTAATATCGTTATTCGATTTTGAAGAGAAAAAACGGTAAAAAACGCCAATTTTAAGTCAAAAACCCCTTTTTATTGCATTTTTGAGCTTTTATTGTGTAAAACATTCATTTTGAACTCAAAACTTAAGTTTGGAGGACAGTTTAGAAGTCATTTTAAAGACATTTTTTCCTTCATTTTTTTTCAAAATTTGGGGGGCTAACCTTTTCTCCCCACTTTCTGAGTGGGGGGGGGGTTAAAACCTCCCTTCTCAGAATTTGGGGGGTTGACCTCCCCCCAACTCCCCCCGTGCCCATGTATGCTTGGATATAATTGCTATACGTAGCTAAGTGAGGGATGAGGTTAATATTTTATTGTTATGGCCAAGTGAAAAATCATGGGAAAAATCGTTTATTTTTAAAAAACACATAAGTTAACCAATTTTGTTGAATTATAGAAACGATATGGGTAAAATGCGTTTCTTGGATTTTAAACCCCCCCCCCCTAATCCCGGTTTAACCCTCCCCGCCACTCCGGACCAACTTGCCGATGTATGGGTACGGACGTACGGTTGATTTATACAAAAAACTTTATGGAATTCAATCGGCGTGACTACAGCAAAATAAGTCGCAATCGTTACAAAATACACGTGTTTCTGACAGTTTCTATAGTTAAAATAAAATGGCTGTTGCTAGAAATCTAAAATAAGATACACAGTCGCATATATTATTTTAAACGTATTGTGACTTAATCTGCCGTAGTAAAGATGTAACGTAGCATACAATAAAATATTCATTACTATTCAATAAATCGCACCGTTAGCGAGATATGCGAACCTTAATTTTTTTATAATTCAACAAAATTGGTTAACTTATGTGTTTTTTAAAAATAAACGATTTTCCCCATGATTTTTCACTTGGCCATAACAATAAAATATTAACCTCATCCCTCACTTAGCTACGTATAGCAATTATATCCAAGCATACATGGGCACGGGGGGAGTTGAAAGGTTAACCCCCAAATTCTGAGAAGGGAGGTTAACTAACCCCCCCACTCAAAAATCAGGGGGGAGAAAAAGCTACCTCCCCCCCCCAATTTTGAAAAAATGAAGGAAAAAAATGTCTTTAAAATGACTTCTAACTGCCTCCAAACTTTAAGATTTGAGTTCAAAATGAATGTTTTACACAATAAAAGCTGAGAAAATGCAATAAAAAGGGGTTTTTGACTTAAAATTGGCGTTTTTTACCTATTTTCTCTTCAAAATCGAATAACGATATTAGTAGAATGCACTCCAGAAAAAAAAAACGATCAGGGTGTTTTGCGTTTCTCGGGTTTTAATGGGCCCCCCCCCCCCCACTAGGACCAACTTGCCCATGTATGCATCCAAGTACATACTTTATTTTAGCTTTATTTATTCAGTTAAAGAATTTAAGAATGTTAAACCACTTAACCACTTCAAGAAAATGAAAGAGATTTATCGTTCTTACTACATTATTTCTCCAACAATATTATCATTCTATTTTCATTATGAAACACAACCAGAGTTATTGCAATGCTAATAATGAAAATTTTTGTTGAAAGAATTTTGTAACCGTCATGTGGCGTTACGAAGTCAGGCAGCTAATTAGAAACTGTTTAGATAGGCCGCAAGTTCAAGTCCAAAGTCTACTTCGAGTTTGAACGCTTGGAAGTTTTCGCGGAAAAAACCTTTTTCTTGCGATCACTCGCCCAATTTATCCGCCAGAGTCAGAACTTTCCAAAACTCCACCTCGTTGACTTTCGACACGCCTACCAGTCGCTCTACACCCCGGAGGAAGCTTTCGAACTCCCTCCGGTTGAAGTGGAAATTTGGGTAAGCAGGGCGATTCTCCTTTATTTCCTTCAACCGACTCTTGCTCTTGGTAAGTTTCACAACTGTTTTCGGCATTTTCACTGAGCGCCAAATCGTAAAATGCGACGTTAAAAAGTTCTGAATCCGTATAGGGTGGCGTTTTCCCAGCAATAGAAGCGATTTTTCCTTTTCTATTTTCGTTGAATTGTTTCTTTGACAATGCAATTTGCCCGCTTAATTATTATCTAAATTCACATAATTAATATATACCAATATTATTTATATAATATCTTTATTTTCATAATCTAAATTTTATATATTGAATTATAAAAACAATTATATTGTATTATAATATAATATTATAATTATAAAAACAGAGAAATGAGAAAAACAAAAATCTTTTGGCAATTATTTTCCCATGGTGAAAAGAGTAGATTCAATCATTCTTCAAGGTTTAAAATTTAACCCGCATGCCGCACTTCATCCTTTAAAAAAATTTCACACCAATAAAAATAAAATTAAAAAAAAAACCTTCTAGAAATCTGCATTGGACCCCA
>JASAMX010021413.1:0-38673 GCA_030248175.1 Microlaimidae sp. YZB2_3
GTTAATGTATTGCTGTAAAGGTACCAAATGATAAGCTTGAAGAATTTTATCAACCGATCGTGATAATTCGTCCATGCACTCGCCGCAGTGTTTGCTCATTTCTAAAACAAACATAGTAAATTGTTTTTATAAAAATAAAACATTTCAAAATAAAAAAAACTTGGCAACTTGTTTTTTTTCTGAATTTTAATAACCATTTAAATCTCAATTTATATAAAATTACCAAACTATCTAACCAACCGTGTGGTGTTTCTTTAAAATTTAACATTTACGAGCGTCATTTAACAATTTAATAGTTCAATTCGTCGATTTATAACAATATTTTATTATTGATTCCGGAAAACTTACCGCACTAACCCATTTTCTTTTGTGTGATTGTGGCAAACAATGACCAAAAAATTCACACTTTTGTAAACATAAACACTATTCAGCATTATTATTTAATTTCTTTCATAAACAGTATTCAATCATCATCAATTCAATATGAATTGAAATAATTTTTAAACGACGAAAAGTGAAGAACCATTTTATTTAAATGTGTACATGTCCACATGTTGCATTGGTAACGTAGGAATAAATAATTAAAAATACTCAAAATTCAAATCCGAAAGTTTAAATTTAAACATTTTTGCAATATGTTTAAATTTAAAATTGTTCAAGTTTAAATATGTTTTGCCATAAGATATATCTAAAAAAATATATCTTATGGCAAAAACAACAAAAAAAGTCGGTTACAAATTAATATGTTCTAAAAAAAATCTGTATTAGAATCTCTGCAAAACTAGTTTTTTTAGTCTTCCGTGTTTTAAATATTTTTGCTTCGTTGTAAACAAATATTTTCCGCCTAAGTTTATATGTTACAACTGTAAATTGTAGTGATTTTGCTAATACATCATTCTTTGTTCGTTCAGTGGTGAAAATTTTTCGCCGTAAAAAACTAAAACAACAAAAAAATTAGAAAACAACATGATGCAATAGATGCAAAATTTTTGTTTTCTGGAAATAAAAATCTTGTCAGTATAACTTTTCAAGTTTTTTAAAAAAAAAACCGCTAAAAACGGTTAAAATTTTGTATTCAGGTTGAATAAATTGTATTTTATCGGTATATAATCTAAAATTTTAGTAAAAATAAATGCATTCCTAAAATAAATCCTGAAACGAGATTTAGCAAGCTCATGTCTATATCCAGTAATGTTATTTATGACCATAAGCTATCATCGGATTTTTGTGAATTTTGAATTCGAACTTTGGTTCACCAATCCTATATGTCCTAATTTTTGAAAGACGTAATTGTAACCAGAGCAAGAATACATAATAAACAATGTATTATATCCTTATTACTGGATATCCGGACGGATCCTACGTATCTATACCACACAAATCGTACATTATTAAATTTACCTGAATATAATCCTAATGTAACATATAATAAAAAACATACTTTTATATAAGGAAGAAAGAAGAAGCATGTTAGTTGAGAAAATACTAATAAAAGAACCCAAATATATATATATATATATATATATATATATATATATATATATATATATATATATATATATATATAAGCTTCAAACTTCAACACACCCAGTTTACAATTTACTAAGCTAATTTGTGGCTTATTAATAAAACAAAGTTTTTATTTAAAATCAATTAATTAAACTTAGCACACTACCGCGTTCCACCCCAGAGCCGGGTTGTTTCTCACGACGGCCGTTGTAATCCTCCGCGAATTTCACAACCTTCCTTTTAGTTTTCGGGGTCGTCGGTGCTGACTTTACGTTCGCTCGAGTTAACTTCTCGCGGTTTTCTACACGCTCGGCCGGTTTAGCCTCAAGTCGGCGCCGGCCAAACTTAGCCGGCAAAGTGTTATAAGTCCAACACTGGTCGTCGTTTTCCTTTTCCTCCCCGTACCCCGTAAACTCACCACCGCTGGAACGTCTGACTCCCTTGAAACTCCAATTCCCGTCCGAAACTGACGGACAACGGGTGATGGCGGGGAAATCCGAACCAGCAGACGGTGCCGAGTTGACACGGAACTCCGGATTGCGCCGGACCGGAAGGACTATCCGCCGCCGACTGAAACTTCGCACCAAACCTTCCAAATTCGAGTCCCAAACGCTGGAATTCGTGGAATCCCAGGACTCCGAAATCGAGTCCCACGACTTTTCGTCCCTTTTCTCGCCGGTCCAACCGTTCGTCAACGAGGAATTCGAGGATTTTAGCGCAAATTTTCCGGATTTTCCGAATTCATCACCGCCGTCAAAAGCATTGGCGGAAATGTTCCTTCCAACGCAGGTTTCCATCTCGTTAATTTTAGTTTCGCGTCAGTCTGATTGCTCGTTAAAACACCGGAATCTAACCAATTAAATAACGTTACCGTCTAGAAGTAAAAACCGATTGGTTTAAAATAGCACAAGCTCCGCTTAGTGTCTCCGATTGGTCAGAATTTAACAGAATCCAAATTTTTTAAAGCGGCGATAAGAAACATCAAAAATTAGCGTAACTGCTGACTAGATCATAAATATCCAATTATAGAGCTCTGTTAACAGTTCCGAAAAAAAATCTAAATACCAAATCCACATAGCTTTTTTAATAATACAACGCCAGTTTCTAAAGGTATAGTCAAGATTTAGACTGCAATATTATATATAGATACATTAGACATTTACACAGGTGGGAAAGGCAAAGGGGGTTGGGAGGGGGCTATACCCTCTCTCAAAAATTCTGTTTGTGCCGACACCCCTCCCCCCTCTAAAATTTGGGGGTACCCCAGACACCCCCTAAAAATTTGTGGGGGGAGGTCCCAGTACTGAAAACGTTAAAAATGGGGTATTTAATTTAAGGTATAACCCCAAGAAAATTTTTTGGGACAACCGCCTTCCAAATTTCGGGGGTCCGATATACTGTACATGAGTACATCCCCCAAAATCCGGGAGGCTGCCCACTTATGCATACATATACAGACCTGTGCACGGTCTGGAAATGCCCTCCGTTTTATTGGAGGATTTGCCCCCTCCCTGTTTTATTGCCCTCCCCCCCCGCCAAAAAATGAAAAAATACCTTAAAATTATGACGCCATTTTTGACCTATGATGACGCCATCATCGAGAATTTTTTGCAGTTTTTAGCCTATTTCAATGTACTTTAAGCCATTTTAGACCTATTTTTACCTTATTTTCGCGTTTTTTGTGTTTTTTCCCCTTTTCCCTTTTTTTTCTCTTTTTTTTTCTTTCTCCCCTGCTTGCCCCCCCCCGTTTCAAAAAAGTTGCCCCCCCGTTTTGGAATTGCCTTCCCCCCAATAAAACCCCGAGGGGGTGGCAGGGCACAGGTCTGCATATAGAAATGAAGTTAATACATTGACATATACTCATACTACCTCTTCCACTAAGCCTCGTTTAAAATTTTTAAAACCCTCCTTTCTTAAAAAAATACCAAAAGTTCCATTTTAAAAAATGTACGCCCTTCCAAAAATCTAAGGAAATAACCTCTTCACTTTTGAGTCCGAGCTAGACTTATGAAATAGTTTTATGTCTAATTTAAATAACTTATGCGAATATTTGGTTTACTAATAAACTGTTTTTGTTTTTTTTTTCTTCTAAATTTTCAAAATATTTGAAATACGAAACCGCCAAAAAGCTTTTTAAAATAACTTTTTCGGGTTTACTGTCCCTTCTCTAAATGTAAGAAGTTGCACAAATAACTAAAACTCAAATATTTTATGAACTATAAAAAAACTTATATTAAAGACTTATATCAAAAACTGCAACTCAAAAAGAAATGAAAAGTCACGAAAAAAAGTATTCACGATCTTCGTTATCTGCAACTACACTATCTATTATAATAATTTTAGCTCAAGTATTAAAGGATCCTTTTGTTACAGTTAGCTTATCAAACATACGGCCGCAACAGAGCTATCAATTGCAATGTTTAAACCGGAGTCTGCTTAAACTAGTTTTAACAAAAAAACACATAATATGTATATGCTAATATTAAAACTAAACTAGTAAAAGATGGAAGCACATAAAAATAAGCAGGACGTCCCGACCGATTTCAACGGAGGCGCAAAAATTTTTTTCATGCAATTATAATTTTTCACTAAAAGAAAAACGCTAAAAAAATAAGGTTTCTGTGCAATAAAAAAGTCCCCCCCCCAATTCGACCGCCAAAAGCGAAAATCTTGGGTTATACATTCTTCTGCAACCAAAGTCTACTAAATACTCTCTACACAAATGAGCCAAGTTCAAAGTGCGCACATCTTAAAAATAGCTAGCGTGAAAGGGCGAAACTAATGCCTGCTAAAAACAAGGCAAAAGGCTCCAATGTTTAAGTTCGTGTTCCATGGTCTGATGGCTGGAGTGGCGGTCTTTAGAAACAAAAACCGAAAAAAACAGCTAAATACGCGCGGCTTTTGACGCGTTTTGTTCCGAAGAAACCTCCCATTCATCTGAATCCACGCACTATTGCGGACTCTTACTGTTTCAACTTTAAGCAAAAACGCTCGTTGTTTGTCCTTGTCGAGCAGAAGAAAGAGTAGCCTACATTATTATTTATTAGGAGTCGGGGTTTCTGGAGAGCGAGGCTTTTAAAACTACCGGTAAACTTTGGGATTTTACGCGAGGTCAACTAACTCACTCAGGGAGTCCCTAATATATAATAAGCACCGTGCACTCATTTAAGCAGAGGCGTTAAAAGCAAAGAATTAAACTCACCGCTCAAAAATTCCAAGTATGCTGTTACTTTAACAGCAAAAAGTTAGCATCTTTTTATTGTACTGAAGGAAAGAGGTTTTAGAATTTTCAACCAAGAGAGGTTATTTATTGTAAAATTGGTAAACAAAAACAACGGTGGATTCTTAGGGGTGAATAATCAAAATCGAATCAACAAGTCCATGTTCAATTTCGGGCGTAATCACTCCTAAAATTTGTGCGGTTATTTTGTTTACTACATAGGAAGGGACCGTATTTCGTATTTCATATTTTGGACCGGAAGTAAACTAAGAATAGCTTCGGCCCCTCCTCCAGCGAAACGGTCTGCAAAGGAAAAATAAACGGTCCACTTTTTTTGTCAGCACCTAGGTGGGGCCTAAAATTTTAGGCGTAGAGGAAAATTCTGGCGCCAATGACGTTGATTTGGCATTACACAGAATCTGTCAGGCATCTGGCGGTTAAAAAAGGCAAAAAATGGGTGTGGGTCGGAAAAACAAACTTTTAAAAACTATCTTATGACTTTTGACTGAAATTATTTACAAAGGAGTATAGCATTCCAAGCGTTCTCAATAGCGCTTTGTTGTTAAATTAGCTTCAAAACTGGACACTTCTTAGGCAAACTTTCAGCCCTAGACCTTATTTTATTATAGGTGACCAGCTTTTAAATATACAGCAGGTTTCAATTTTTGAAAACGCACTTTACTACAAATTATGTGGAATATAGATGAACCGTCTTTTAAATTTTGAAAGGTATATATTAGTGATGTTTCTACCCCCCATATCATGCTCCGGAGCTCCGGCCATTTAACGCGGAGGGAGCTCCGGAGCTCAGCCCCATTAATGAGCGATTTTGTGCTTATTTAAGTTTGAAAGACATTTAAAGTTCTTTTATTTGCACTTCTAAGAGTATTTTTATTGTTTTAAATAAGATTTGAAAAAAATTTAGTTTACAAAAAAAATTTAACAAAATAACCAATAGCATCACTATTTTAATTATTCATAAATTTAGTACGAAAATAGGGCGGAGCTCTGGAGCTCCGGGGGTTGCTCCTGAGCTCCTAAAAGCGGAGCTCCGCTCCGGAGCTCGGAGCTTCCGGGAACATCACTATAGTATATACTGTACAATACAAATATTGTTATACATATACTCGAATATAATGAAGCTTCAAAGATCCGTGTCTCTTAAATAAACAATTTAACTTTAATTAAGTTTAAATGATGTTTTAAGTTATTCGTTATATCTATAATAACCATAATATTAGAAATAAAGATGCAGACAGACACCCTCCCGAATTTAAGAAATCCCTCTCGGCGTTGGTATGGGAACTTTAACTTAAACTAGCAACCCAAAAAAACCCAAACAACCAACTAATGCTGGAAAGAATGTACATTACCTACCTACTTGTATTTCTTGGAGCTCCTGGCTCTGGAGCAATTTTAGATTTTGTCAATTTTTTTGTAAACTAAATTTTTTTAACCTATAATATAAGCAATGAAAATAGTCCGAATAATGTTGATCGATAGAATAAGTTTAACATATTTTAAGCTTAAAATCGTAACTCTGAACCGTGATATTAAAAGGTAAAAACATCATCACTAAATATATATATATATATATGAATAATACATCAATAGTTCGACGTATACAATTAAAAATCCCGCGGGGGATCCAAATACACTCATTTTCCAGAAACCAGAAATTATCGTTCACATATAGGCTCAACGGGAAACACATAAAATTTTTCTAAAATCTGGAACGTTAGTCCTATTCCAAAACCCTGCAGGGACAACGAACAAAGCCAATATATTCATTATAAAGACCGTGCTCTGGTAGAATGAGACAAACTCAATGCAAACTCAGCGCGACTGTAATCTAATCCCTTGTTCCTTTTCTTTTGCTCCGTTTTTAGAGTATCTACCTATATAAAAAGAGTCAAACCAGCGGAATTTCTACTATTTTTGAATCCTTTTGTTTTTAAAGACTCAGCCAGGATGGCGCTAAACACGCCCCACCGGGACTCAGAAAATCACAAAACTCGTAAAAAACAAACTTGAATGCGATTAATTCGAAACTTTCAAGCAATATAATTATGACTAATAAAATTTCGCTGAGGAAACGGTTTTACTTTTATAAAGCCGATATCTTGCATAAAACATGTTTAAATATTAGACTAATGATATGAAATATAAAAAATTAATTTTTCACATTTTAGAATGCTTTAAATCAATAAGTATAGCCTAATTTTGTTAAAACAAGTTAACGCAACGCATACTAAGGTTCATTAAAGTATTAAGGATCCAATTTAACACTATTTGATGTATAAAGTATATAAAAAAATTTAAAAAGAAATAGATACATTTGAAACTTTTATTTAAAAATAGCAATCGACTTTCCCCAAATACCGAAACATTTTGCCAACAAATGAATAAGATTAGTAAAATAAAATGGTTACATCGAAACAACCAGCTAATTTTTTCCCACTAATATTGTTAGAATTTAAACTATTTTTTTATTATTCAAATCATATCATCATGCATCCTTCTCAGATTCATTATTTTATTATTCAAAAAGAGTGGCACTTCTTTATACAATAATTTAAGATTAAACTTTTTTGCAAGCACCAATCACCATTTTTATTATTCAGAGAATGGCACCCCCTTATACAATAATTTGCGATTAAGCCTTTTTTGTTAGTATCAAAACTAATTTTGTTATAAAAACGGATCTATATAAAATAAACTGTTTATCGTAGAAAATCTCATTAATCAAACATAACATTCGTCACAATGCCTGGGCCGGAACGCTAACATGCCGTTTATTATTTAATGGCTTAGTCCCAAAGCACTAAAATAAATTTTATTCAAAAGCTTAAATAATCCAGTTATATACAGTAATTGATCTGTATTATAATATAAATATAAAATATGGGCTGAAAATAATCTAAGAGATAAAAATAGGATTTTGTCTGCTTTTTGTGGATCTGAAAAATCAAAATACCTACGCATAATTTTCAAAATTAAAAACGGAGCAAAACAAATTAAAAACAACGCGTGGGAACATGAATGGTCAGCCTCCCAGGTTTAATATTTAACAGCCGCTTTGCTTTTTATATGGCTATTATAATAAACGGTTTCAGTTCAGATAGAAATAAAAGAAACATTATAGTAATTGTTTTCTTTGATTAAATTATGCAAATTCAATTCAAGTTTATTGCTTAGTTTTAGTTATACAAAAAAAACGACTAAAGCAAGCATGTTTTCGTACATTTCAAAATAAACTAACATTACACGGAGAGATTTGTAATTTATTCCATTGAGCAATTCTCTTTTGGACCTCTTGGGAGGAACAGCAAACACATTAAAAATCGTTAATAAATAAAGAGAGAGAGAGAGAGATCTTTATTCAAAATAACAAAAAACATATTTTGATCAAATACATCATAAATTTTCAAAAAGTAACATTATTTGTCATAATAAGTTTTATTTGAAATTTATGTAAAATATCAAAATATATCAAAAGGTTATTTTTCTTGAGAGATTGAGACAAAGTTATGAAGACTATACACATTAAAATACACCTGTTTTTACGACAAAAAAAATGAAATATACGACGAAGATGGTGGGAAACGCTTTCAAACGAAATAACTGAGGAATTTAAGGTGGCGATTTGTTGGAGGCATTGGGCGCGCAGCCTTCTGAATTTTCGAGGTAATGTTTGAGAAAATTTCCGAAGGTATTTGGGGGCCTGAGGATAGAGTCCCACGACTTTGAGTATACCTCAAATACCCGATTTTTTAGCGTTTTTAGTACTGGAACCCCCAAATTCTAAGGGGTGTCCGGGGTATCCCCAAATTTTAAAAGGGGGGTGTCGGCAATAATCGGGATTTTTTTGGGGGGTATACCCCCCACCCCTGCCCACCTATGACAGCTGAGTATCTTCACTAACGTGATGTTTTTAGTACTGGAACTCCTGTATTTCTAATTTTGGAGAGGGGAGTGTACACGGTACGCAAACTTAAAAATGTTAGAAGGTGAGTGTCTTTATTGGGGCGCGTGGGCAGTCTGGGTTTTTGTAGGGTGTACGAGTACCCCTACATACATACATGGGCAAATTGGTCCGGAGTAAGGGGGGGGGGTTAAACCCCAAATTAGGAGTGGGGTTAAAATCCGAGAAACGCAAAATACCCATATCGTTTTTCTCTGGAGTGCATTTTACCCATATAGTTTTTCGATTTCAAAGAAAAAATAGGTAGAAAACGCTAATTTTAGGTCAAAAAGGCTTTTTTATTGCATTTAGAGCTTTTTACTGTTTAAAACAATCATTTCTACCTCAAAACTTAAGTTTGGAGGCAGTTAGAAGTCATTTTAAAGACATTTTTTTCTTCATTTTTCCAAAATTGGGGGGTTAACCTTTTCTGCCCCTCCCACTTCTGAGTGGGGAGGGGGGGGGGGGTTAAACCCCCTTCTCAGAATTTGGGGGGGGTTAACCCCCCCGTGCCCATGTATGCCTACATACCTGAACAAAATTTTAGCCGTGGGTTTGTGTATAGTAACTTAATATTTTTTTCTGCGTTTCAGCATTATTTAAAATGTTCTTTGAATAAATTCTAACCTCTTTTCAATCTAAGATAAAACTTTATTATTAAAAGTGTAAAAACAGACTTTTAGCTTCATTTTAACAAATTTCCTCCGAAAATGTGGTAGTAATGCTTGTTTTTTGAAAGGTGGGTGTTCCACCGGGTAGACCTCCTACAGCCAAAAAAATCCACCGCTTACCTACCTTTGCACGGAATATAATCCTTAATGCTAATATATTCAGAATTCAACTTTTCGCTAAAACTATTTACGCGCTCCACAGGTCATGTTCTTAAATCCGACTTTAAACTCTTTTTGTAAATATATTACCCAACGTCTATCCCTTTAACACGAGTAAGATGGCAAACCATAGGCAAAACACACGACTTACATTACTTTCAATTCTACTTTTCATACTTTCTATCTCACAAATTTCAAAGCTAGGATCACCAATATCGAGCATTTTTATGTAATGTAAAGCTTAAAAATGCAATAACACAAAGCTGTTACTCTTTTAATAATGTTAAGTTTTACTTAACAAACCATAAAATTAATAAGACGAACAGACATCTTTTGATTCGTAATTATAACTTAAAATTTTCAAGAAAAATGACTGCGTATAGCGGGTGGAGTAAAGTAAAAATAATTAAATTTAAACGCGATTGAGATCGAAGCCAATAAAGAAAAGTTCCACCCAAATTAGCAGCCAATTTAATGATGACTAACTTTTACAAAATTCCGTCTTTTTTATTCAAGGACGCTTTTTGTTAAAACGTTTTTTAAAAACGCCCTAGGTTGTTGAGTTGTCTGTCTTCATGTTTTACTGAATTTTTAATTAAACAGACTTTTAAGGCGTATCTGTAATAACTTTAAATCGTGTTTTTTTAATTTTTTATGAAAATTTTAACACAAAAAACATACAAAGACAATTTAATTTTGTAGTATTTTTCACTAAACCATTATGATTATATCATTTTTCACTTTACAGCAAAAGTTTTTTTCAGGTGACACATTTTTGCTACGGTATTACAGACCTGTGCACGGTTTGAAAATGCACCCCCCCCCCGCTTTATTGGAGAATTTGCTCCCCCCCCGTTTTATTGCCCCCCCCCCCGCGGAAAAATGAAAAAGTACCCAAAAATTATGACGCCATTTTTTACCTATTATGACGCCATCATTGCAAAATTTTTGCAGTTTTTCGCCTATTTCAATGCAATTTAAGCTATTTTAGACCTATTTTTTTACCTTATTTTCGCTTTTTTTGTCTCTTTTTTCCCCTTTCTTTTCTTTTTCCTCTTTTTTTTTCTTTTCCCCCTGCTTGCCCCCTCCGTTTTATTGTCCCCTCCCCGTTTCAAAAAAGTTGCCCCCCGTGCCCCTTGTTTTGGAATTGCCCCCCCCATTATAACCCCGGGGAGGCAGTGCACAGGTCTGGTATTATTATATTCTGTTAAAAATGTTATGGTGAATATGTGATTACATAGTTTTTTTGCTATGGGAGTGACATTGTTTTCATCCCCTCTTGACTTATTTTAGAGCCTGCCTTTTGCATTATCTGCCTAGAGAATATAAGTTTCAGGCAATGTACCATAAACAACAACTACATAATTCGAAAAGACATAATGTTGACCATTACCCGGTTCTACGGTAGAATGAATTCCAGCATGTTTAAATTACTGATGTTTCCGGAAGCTTTGAATTCCAAAGCGGAGCTTTGCTTTTCGGAGCTTCAGAGAACTCATGCGCTCTGCCCAAAAAGTAATACCATAGATTATTTTGTCAAAATTTTTTTAATGAACTAAATTTTTTTGTAAACTAAATTTTTTTTGAAACTTTTAAAAAAGATAAAAGCTAGCTGTCCTAAAAATGCGTATAAAATAATTAAAACACATTTAAAAGTTAAAATTATTTGAAATCTGTCAAATAACTAACGGAGCCAAGGAGGTCCTTGGGTTTTATTGGTCAGAGCCCAGGATCATGACATTAAAAGTAAGAGAAAGGTACATCACTAGTTCACTCGTGACTGTGAATCGAGATTTAAAGACGACTGCAGTTGGGATTTTTTACGTTTAAAAACCTAGTTTAAATTAGTACAAATTAATAATGACAAACAGTCACATGTAACCCATAGACAGACACATGTGTGATGTGCCAAAACACATACTTTTTACAATACAGTTCTTTGCAAAACACCTATCCCAAAATTGGTACCAAACCACGCTCAGTGGCACATTTTTTGGAACGATCCGATCAAACCAACGTCGAAAGATCAACGAAGAAACGCTGTGGATAATGATAAATTCTTGAAACTGGACTGAAGAGTGGAAATTCAAATAACCAACCAATCAACGGGCAGGAAATAACTTAAAAATACAGTAATATCTTCTTTATTCAAATTTATAGCTCGCACACGTGTGCGACTAAGTTTATATTCCAAACTTCAACCAAAACTTACATAAATTCAACCGAAACTTACTGTCACTAGTTTTGAATGGTCTGACCTCCATCACCTGGGTTTTAAATTTGACCACCGCGGGGTTATATTTCCATTAAAGCTTTAATCAAACAGAAAATACATTTGTTGTAAACATTATTAAGCATTCCTTTTTCCCAAAAAAACCGAAGCCGCCCTGCCGAACGGAAATCAAGTAAAACTTTAAATAAAGTCAACCAAAACTAAGATAAATAAACTCACTCCTCTAAATGTTACGACCTCTGTTCGGTTTTTTGTTCCCTGTGCGACTCTGCATCAGAGCAAATTTGACCTCCTTCGGATTAACTTTCCCTTGAATCCTTTCTCGGACTGGAAATTAAATTTATAATCCAGTTCAGTTATGCAACATTCTTAATTATAATCCAGGTAAGCAACATTCTTTATTAAGTATTCTTGCTTGGCCACAACGCGAATACGCATAAATTGCCAAATAAAAAAAATTAACCCAGACTCTAATAAATTGAGAACTGAGACTTACCGGCACTGGCTGGCACAAAGGTCTGACCAAACGTTCCCCGTGTGTGTTTATCCAATTGAACTAAAACTTAACTAATCCAATTCAACTAAAGCTTAAACAAATTCAAACCAAAACAACTCACTGGCTCCGAAGGGTCCCACTTCTCTTCCCGTGGTCTCCTGTTCTGTGTCCGGTCCCCCGACCATCGCCTCCCCACCTGCCTCGTGTGTCATCAGTTTGCTAGCCAGATAGCTGGCGGGGGCGCGCTTGCTTCCTCCCAACGGAGCTCCAGAGATCCCTCCACCGGATGATTGCGACGCACCGTGGTGTTCGAAAAGCTCCCGTCGACGCTCCACGTTGCTGGGGGGTTGGCGGCCGTTCATGTCCGAATACCCACGAGTCCGGGAGGAGGGCCCGTTCATGCCTGGGCTGGTGCTCCTAAAATATTAATATAAAATTTAATTAATTTTTACACTAAAAGCGCATTGTATTGTGATGCTTTTAAAGTTAGGATCTAATAAAATATATTTAATTAATTCACAACACTAACAAAATTTTATTGTAGCGCTTCTGAAATATTAAAATAAAATTTAGTTTATTTCTAACACTGAAACAGCATTCTATTCTTCTGATGCTAAACTACCTCTTACTAAAATAGATTTTAATTAATTTTATTGTAAGGCTTTTAAAATATCTAAAAAAACAAGGATTTAATTAAAAGTTTCGGGATCGTTTTTGAAGAAGGGGGAATAACTCTCCTTGCCCCTATGCTCGATTATGTCGGGTATACCCTTTCGTCTAGAAATTCGGGAGGCTGTCTAACTATGCTTCTATGCGTGGTGGTACCGCGCGCGCGCGCTGCCCCTAAGCTTATATAACAATATTTTAATAAGTGGGTTGACTTATGTACGACGCCTTGTAAATGCGTGTAATAACAAAATCACCGGGTGATTGTGCAACGTGTAGGTCATTACTGTAGACGATGAGTTACTAAGATTTTACAAGTCCTGCATTAACTTTTTTTTAGTCAAAAAGCTAAAACAATATAGCAAATTATTTCGCATTCAAACTCAATTTATTCAGTCTTTTATCTTTGGACGCTACAATACAAAAAATAAAACAAAATAAAACGTTAATTATTACGATTTCATATTCAAATTATAATTTCATTAATCAAACATAAACAAACATTTATGCCTTGTAGTTTTAATTTATTTTTGAATTTCTGACAAAAATAAGCGCTCTAATTTATTGACAAGGAGCGCAGTTACCACGAACAAAAATAATTCCGGTCTTGTGCAGTTTTTTAGTGTTGTTTAAGAACACAAAAGCACTTTAAAACATAAAATGCTGACGATCGATAAACCGATTCAATCTCAACCGGAAAACGGATTTTGTTTAAATAATATATTTTTTAAACCATAAAACAATAAGGATTAAATTTCACGTATGTAAAGAATATCGTTTTGTTTTACCATTTTATTATTTTACACACTAAAGATAAATTCTATCAGGGTGAAAATAGATGAGTGGTAAAGTAACCACTCGTTTTCTGAGAAAATATCACGTGCAGAGAAACACATGACGCAACTAAATAATAATTGGTTACATAACCGCTGAAAACTTTTTTTTAATTTTTCTCGCTCACGGGTTTATTGTTTATTTATTCCTGGCGGAAAGTGGTTACGCCCTTTATTTCAGTCTGGAAGACTTTAGCTTTAGACTCTTTCGAATTCAGTCACAGATGATTTTACTTAAAAACCGTATGCTTCGAAGCTACGGTCTTTCGAGCAAGGTGAAACATGCTCAGAGTTTTTTTAAGTACGTAATTTAAAGCTTACTTAATTTTAAAATATATTCTACATTTTTTATTCGCACTATTGGTTATTTTTAAAGGTACAATATACTAATTCAGGTTGCATTTTTTGTGTTGTAGGTATAACCAAGTGATCTATCAGGTCAGAAGAAAAAATTGCATGCACCGTCAATTAAATTCCAACGGTTTTTCGGTGCTTAAAAGTACCTGAAAGATTGCTAATGAGTAAAAAAAATCATAATGCTTAAAGAAAGCGGCAAGTTTTCTACTTTTATGTGATACTTGATTGGTAAGAGAGTAAGAGTGATTTGTGAGATATTACGTTTTCTGTATAAAACACCTGTAATTTTTTGCCCAAAAACACAAAGTGTAAAAAAATGTCGGACAAACTTAATCCCGATTTCGGCGGAACATTTAACACGAAAAGAGTATTGTGTCGGCAGAAACCAGCCTATTAAACGTCATTTTCACTACTTTGTCATTAAAAAATGATATAATAAAACATTCGCAACAACTTTATTAAACCGATCCCTCCTCGCATAGGTAAAAACAAAGAGCGTGGCAAAAGTACAAACTTTCTGGAGATAAAACAAAATATAAACAGCTTTGCAAAGAATACAAACAATTAGTTAAAACATATAATCAAACTTTAGAAGAACGAGTTTTAAGCTCAAGAAACATAAAATTTTTTTACAAATATGTTAACAATAATATTATCAAAACAAAAGAAAACATTCCGCCAATTTATAACGAAACAGGATCAATTGTCACTAACGACAGATATAAAGCTGATTGTTTGCAAATTATTTTTCCTCAGGTTTAACTCAAGATGATGGAAATCTGCAATCGTTTGATAACAAAAAAAATAGGAACTTTAGAAAACATGTCTTTTCCTGTGAATAAAGTGTTAAATGCCATTAAAAAAGTTACAAATAAATTATCTAAAATTCCGGATGGTTTTCCTGCTTACTTCTTTAGACGATTATCAACCCTATTAGCTAAACCACTGAGTTACATTTTTCAAAAATCTTTTAACTCAGGTTCTTTACCATACGATTGGAAAACGGCCTTTGTTATCCCTTTTTACAAAAAAGGATCAAAAAGCGATAAAATAAATTACCGTGCTATATCACTAACAAGCTTTGCTTGTAAAACTATATGGAGCCTTTAGTTATGGATGAAGTCTCTGCCTTTTTTTAATGTTTTGTCAAGGTGCCAACAAGGCTAACAGCTCAACCATAACTCAGTTGCTTGAAACCTTAAATGAATGGACTATATCGCTTAAAATAAAAAACTTAAAATTTTCTCAGCATTGTGAAATCGTAGCAAAAAAAGCTTCAAAAATTGTTTCTTTAATATTTAGAACATTTAGTTCCAAATCGATATAAAACTTTTTAAAAGTGTACACATCATTTGTTTGTTCAATTGTTGAATACGCTAGTGTTTTTTGGAGTCCGTATTTGATTAAAGACGTCGAACTTATTGAGCGTGTTTAACGTAATTTAACAAGAAGATTATATGAGAGATGCCAATTAAGTTACGTTTCATATAAACGACTAAAATTTTTAAAGCTTTAAAAGCTAAGTGATCGACGAAATATTAGTGATCTTGCTGAGTACTACAAGATACTTCATTTAAAAAAAAATATTAATCCAAATGATTTTTTCTACTTAAATCAAAACTCTACTAGAGGGCATTCTATAAAGCTTAAAGTTAAGAAATCAGAGGGCATTCCCTAAAGCTCAAAGTTCAGAAATCACGAATAAATTGTCGAAAATTCTTTTTTTTTTGCAACAGGGTTGTTTCACATTGAAATTTCCTCTCAGAAAATCAAATAACCGCTTTTTCATTAAATATTTTTAAAAACCGTGTAAAAAATGGTCCTTTTTAGAGCTTATTTATCATAATCCTTAGAACCATTTCTAGTAAACCATCAGACCTGTGCACGGTCTGGAAATGCCCCCCGCTTTATTGGGGGATTTGCCGCCCCTGTTTTATTGCCCCCTCCCGCCAAAAAATGAAAAAGTACCCTAAAATTATGACGCCATTTTTGACCTATGATGACGCCATCATCGCGAATTTTTTGCAGTTTTTAGCCTATTTCAATGTATTTTAAGCCATTTTAGACCTATTTTTACCTTATTTTCGCTTTTTTTGTCCTTTTTTTCCCTTTTCCCTTCTTTTTTTCTTTCCCCCTGTTTGCCCCCCCCCCCCGTTTCAAAAAAGTTGCCCCCCGTGCCCCCCCCATTTTGGAATTGCCCCCCCCCCCCCCCCGTTTTAACCCCCCAGGGGGGGAGGCAGTGCACAGGTCTGAACCATTTAATCGTAATCGGGTGAACGTAATTAGTTCGCCTTGGTAATGCTATGTATTTTGTAGAGTTCCTATGTTGTTTGCTGGAATAAATGATGATGATGATGATAAAAGACAAAAAAAATCACTTTAAAAACAAAAAAAATATTATTTTTATATGCTTTAAAAAGCAGTCCTTTTAAATCATATTTGAATTTGTATTAACTAAAAATATGTCTTGAGTTTTTGATAAAAAACTGTAAGGGTCAAGTCAACCAAACGGTAAATTTGCAGACAACGCTGAAAAAAAATATTAGTTTTGAAATACAAATACAAACTATCAAAACAATCCATTTTTGTAAAAAAACTAAAATAAAAACTTATAGTTGATCAAGATATCAAATGAAAGTAAAAAGTTGCCGCTTTCATTGAGGGCATCATTTTTAAGTAAAATTTCTATAATCATTGAGCAATTTTTTAAGTACATAATTTCTAAAAAACGCATTTTTTGAAGGTCATACATATTTCTTAAAGCGCTAAAGTTTTTTGACAAAAAATTTGTGGTTTATTAAGGGAAGGGCTAAGGTTTTTTAAAAAAAACATATAGAATCGAAAACAAAAAAATGACTGTCTGTACCCCACCTTTAAGCAACTCTCACTACGATTCCTTTATATAAACTCTTTGCCATAAATAAATCAATCGATCAATAATGTATTTACCTGGAGACGTCGGAATCGTTTGGTTGGTTGCCGGCACCAGATTGTCTGGGTAGGTAGCGACTGCCGACCGGACTCTGCAGTTCCTCCGCACCAGAGGAGGCTTTCCGTGACACAAAATAACGCCTAGCGTAAGGTCGCCGATTGGCGCTGTAACGGCCTAAATAATAGAAGAAAATGTCTGTCAATCAATAAACAAAAATAAGTGTACGATTACAAAAATTCCCTTACGGAATAGTCAATAAATTTACATTTGTGTGTGTGTTTGTATGCGTGTTTGTGTGTGTGTGTTTGCACGTGTGTGCGTGCGTTGGTTTGATGTGCAATATAAAATGTGTGTGCCCAAATGTTTCTTTAAGTAAGTTTGCATGTAAGGTGTATTTTATGCATGACCGTAGCCGGGGGGGGGGGGCAGGGGAAACCTCCTCCTCCCTTGCCGTTTTTCAACAAGCACTATATAACTTGCACCTCTTTACAAACAAGCACGGGATAAAATGCATTTTTGACCGAATAACATGCAATTTCCTCCCTGTCGCAAAATCCTGGCTATAGCCATGTTATGTATGTGTATTCGAAAATATTAGGGTTATTTGAAAAAAAAAACAACATTGTCATTTTTATGCGGGTCAATGCTTTTTCACTAAAAGGGGATCTCGATAACTGCGAAAAAAGATCAGAGAACCTAAATGATATATTATTGAAAAAATTATAGTCCACTATATTTTAAGGAGTTTGAATTGTTAAAAAAACTAGCATGGACTAACGTGCACATACACAGCTTCTTGTTGAATAATAATTTTTTTTTCGTGCAAAATAGCTTTTTAAACATGTGGCTGACACTGGCTGCTTTCTTTTTATCTTTTAACTCACAAATACTATAAACCATATGAGTGAGAGTCACTTTAATTTTATAATGATTGTCACTTTTTGTGTCTTAGTTAAACAACATGAATGAAAAACAAAGAGCGTACCGGAAATGTTCGTTGCGTCCGAATCAGAGTCCCCGGAAGCGGAGAGTCGGTCGCTGGTCAGTCTTCGAACTGTTCTGGCGGTCTCTACTCGCTTGGCCACCGGGCCGGGGCGCCGTTTGGGCAAGGAACCAGCCTTGTCGTAGAAGGAGCCTAATTCACCTGGAATGAATATGCTTTATTATGGTCACGAATGAACTATTAGTTATCCGTTTTTTAATTGATAAAAGCGTGAAAAAAACAACGAAAATCTCCATTAAAACAAAATTTAAAAAAAAAGAACTAATTGGCGTCACTGCGACAGAATCACTCATCATCATCATTATAGTTTACCAGCATAAGGGAAGGAAGTTAAACCTCCTCTTAGCCCTCTAGTTTTTTGAATACCAGAAAACATCTGGCGATTTTTAAAATAAAACACAAGCAAAACAGATTCTATTTGGCCGCCGAAAATATTATGGATAGCTTTCATAGGTGGACAACCTTCCGGATTTATTTTTTATTTTAGGGGGGTATACCCCATAGATGAACAAGGGGGGGGGTAGGGTGGGGTCCACCCCCCTAGCCTCGAAATTTTGGGGGCCCCCTAGAAAAAATCCTTTTGGGCCCCCCCTCCCCCTAAATTTTCGAATTTTTCACCCCTGACCCCCCTCTAGATTTTCAAATATAACCCCCCCTCCCCCTATTCGAGAAAATTTTAGCTTTTTTTATACTAAATTTTCTTGCAAAAAACGTGAATTTTTAACACAAATTCATGTTTTTACACCTTTTTTATACCTAAGTATCGCTTTTTATTCAATAAAATGTAGTATTATCCTATAAAAAGAACTATTATTAAAGTAATTATAATTTTGAAAACTGTATTTACTTTGGACACCGGACCCCACCTGACCCCCCTCTAGATTTCAAAATTTGGCACCCCAGTCGACCCCCCCTTAACGGCTAAGATGTGGGTGCCCCTTCGGTCCCCCTCGACCCTAAATTTTGAAATGTCATTTACCGGGGTTAAACACCCCCTTCGCTTTTTGACCGTTTTCATCTATGGTATACCCGGTCCCAAAATATGGGGGGGGGGTGTCCGAAATTTGTGTTGTGGACACTTTAAAGACCCTATTTTTAGTACTGGGTGGGACCCATCAAATTTTAGAAAAAGGGTTGCGTTCTACCCCTAAACTTTACGGTCAGAGGGCAAGGGCGTTTCGGTAGCATAATGATTTTTGGTGGGGGTAAATATTCCCCACGCACCGTACATGTGCAAGTTGGCCTGGAGTGGGGGGGGGGGAGGTTAAAATCCGAGAAACGCAAAATACCCATATCGTTTTTTTTCTGGAGTGCATTTTACCCATATTGTTTTTCGATTTTGCGGGAAAAAAAGGTAAAAAACACTAATTTTAGGTCAAAAAGCCAAATTTATAGCATTTTTAGCTTTTTATTGCTTAAAACATTCATTTTGACCTCACAACTTAAGTTTGGAGGCAGTTAGAAGTCATTTTAAAGACATTGTTTTCTTCATTTTTCCAAAATTGGGGGGGGGCGGTTAACCTTTTCTCCCCCCACTTCTGAGTGGGGGGGGGGGTTAAACCCCCTTTTTCAGAATTTGGGGGGTTAACCTCCTAACCCCCTTCCCCCGTGCCCATGTATGCCACGCACCCCTCCGCTCATAGGTGGGCAGCCTCCGGAATTTTTTTGGATAGGGGCGTATACCCCGCCCCTAAAATTTGGGAAGGGGGTGTCCCAAATTTTTTTTTTGGGTTATACCTCAAATACTTAATGTTTAGAGTTTGTAGTACTGGACTACCTAATTTTAGGAGGGTGTCCGAAGTAACGCAAAATATAGGGGGGTGTCAGCACTATTCGATATTTTTTTGGAGGTATAACTCCAAACCTTCTCTTCGGAACTATGCTTCCGCCGACCCACCTATGGTAGGTTTTTCTCTTTTTTCTTTGATACAACTAATTTCACCAACCATCGTCACAATCGTTGATAGCGGTAGGGTTTTTTCTTTTCTTTCGTCGCCATAAAATTTAAACAACCAGGGAATTCTAAATTCCTGCCGCTTTTACGAAACAAAATATGTCACACGTAAGTTGGACTTTGCCAAAACAATAAACAACCAACTTAAAGCACTTTATTTGTGCTTTTTAAGGTACCAAAACAAACAAACAAATATACCTAAGTCGTCGGCTGTCTTGAAGTTGTTACGTTTGTTAAAAAACCGCAGTAACAAAGAAGAGACAAGCCAACAAACGAACCACAAACTGAAATGGTCGGAGGTTTTAGACTTAGGAAACCGCAGTAACAGTAAACTGACAAGCAAACCAACAAACATACTGACATCGTCGGAGCTGCTGGAGTTCGAAAACCGCACTAAAAATAAAAGGACAAACAAACAAACAAACATACCGAAATCGTCTGCGGTTGTTGAGTTGCTCCGGCTCCGGCTGCCTCCTTCATCAGCGGCGGCTGTCAGGTCGGAATTGCTCAGTCGTCTGAAATCCGCCAGGGTATCAGCCAGGGGTCGGGAGGGGGAAAACCCGTCCCTAAATAGAATTTACGTAAAAATGCACAAATTTGTAAAAAAATAAGAAAAAAATTAAATGTTAAATTTTCAAAATCCCGGCTCCACTTTGGACGGTTGTCCTTCTAACTTCTGCGAACATACGCAAAAAAAGGAAACGACCTCACCTGTTCAAACTGCCGACTGACTTGGCCAGAGCTCTGGAGCGCGCCAAGGTCCCCATCAAGCCGCCGCCAGCACCGCCAGTAGTCGGCGTGGTGGCGGTGGCCGCTTGAAGGGATCGGTTCGTCCCTCCGAATACCGGACTATCCGTCTGTCCACCGCGGAGATTCCCATAGGACCGGGAGCGCGTGATCCCGGAGTAGGCCGAGTCCGCGCGCAGAATTTCCGTCGTTTCCGGCGCCAGGGCCAAGTTTTCCTGGGACTTCCGGAGTCTAAAAAAAAACAACAAATATTTCAAACCTTAATCTAAAAAAGTGAACTAATAAAAACAACTCTTTCTAGCGTGCCATTGAGCCGCCAGTATCGTGGTGACCTTCGGGCAGCACCCAACGGGCCTACGGGTTCCACTACCACCTGGACGTGGTTGCTGGATCTTTTCTTTTGTAGAAATATGTCCAGCTTGGCATGGCTAGAGTGATTGTTGTTGTACGTCGGCCACACACATGAAAGTTTTCCATCTAACAAACTAGTGAACAAATACAGCTCTATTGTGAGTGGAGTTTCTACCACTAGATTGCAGAAACACCTATGCTGCCCATGTACGACGTCAAATAGTAAGATCAATACCAGGTGACTTATAAAATCCTTTAGACGAAGACCTCAAAATGGGTAAATACTGCATGCACTGAACACTCTAGCGGTAAAAAATGCCAAAATAGTTATTAATGTTGGACGAAGAGTCTCATCTCAACCATGGGGGTGAAATTTTTTCGCCCCTCCTGGCTTATCTTAGCGCCTGCCCTTAGGGAAGATAAGTTTCAGGTAATACAACAACAACAACAACAACTTTTTCTAGCAGCAGATAACGGGCCTGGGAAACTTTTATTTGAGTACGAAAATCGGAACTTGCTTCAAAACACTACAGTCACATCAAGACAATCTAAACCCACTTTAGACAATTTTATGTTTCCCTCGAAATAAATATTTTACCATTTATAAAACCAATTATACAATCCTTATTTTTTCTTTGTAACAAAGCTTTTTTTCCGCGTATAAAAACACGCGAACATTCTATTTTATTATAATTAAATTACTATTTTTTAGTATAAACCATGTTTGGATATTGGTTTGGTAAACTGAACTGAAAAAAACTAATAAAAAGATTGAAACAGCGATTGAACCAAAGATAATTTATTCGCAATATATAACAGGACATTTTGACTAAATTATGCGACTGTGACCAATTTATATTTGGAACAGCCTGTATAAACTATAGAATGAGTCGCAATCACGTGTTTTATAATGACAGTGACTCAGTTTGTAAGATGTGCACTCACTTCTCTCGGATGTCCGTCAGTCTACGAACGGTACCGCCAGTGAGCTGGGAAGGCGTGGTGGGCGTGTGCATAGTTGGAGTCATGGGAGATCTGCCTGGATGAAGGCTGGTCATACTAACACTGCCTAAATAATCATATAATATTATAATAATAATCATTTGGAATAGAATTTTGTTACGCTTTTTATTTTTAATTAATAGTTTTTTTTTAGTAATTTTACGTTGACTTAAATATTAAAAGAGGTTATTTTAATTTTTCGTAGGGAGTTATAAGCCCATTTAAGCCCTAAAATAGCTTATTTTCGGTACGCACAATTTATACTGTTAAGAAAATTTTTTTATCAATTAACAAAATGAATGATATTTTTTTACATTGCTAACAGTCTGAATGATTTAAACATATCTACAAAATTTAATATTCACATGTATCACCATAAATACGGACAACAATTTTTTTTACTTTAAAAGCTAATTTAAACTTAACTTCGCTTAAATTTAGTTATCTTAAGCCTAAATGAAACCTAAAAATCAACCTAAACTGTATTTTGACATATTTTTTGATTTTGTTTTTTAAAAATTCCGAATTTTTTTAAACTAAAATCTAGCACATTTTAATCGGTTGCCATACAAAATCGGTAGGGAATAGAAAAGTTTTTTAACTAGATTTAGAACCGCCAGAATCTTGAAAATCTAAAAAATATACTTTTAACTTATTTAAAAGCTTTGTAAAAAATTTTTTTAACAGCATAAAGTATACATTCCAAAAATAGGCAATTTTTGGGCATAAATGGGGTTATAACTCTTTACAAAAAATTTAAATTTCAAAAACAACCTCAAAATTGAAGTATGCGCGTCCGATTTAGGGCATACATATGTTTTATATGTGTATCTTACTTTGGATCGGTCAAATTTGCAATTGGTACACGTATGGGACTTCTAACGTGTCAAAGGTCGTGTTTATAGTTATATATAGGAGTCAGGTGAAATCTGACAAGGTGAATAAAAGCGGTCATATTAAAACTGCCTAAAAATCATTTGATTTTGTATTAACATTTCTTGAGCAGTTTCGTTTTTAAGAATCATTTTTTTAGAAATCTAGTGAGTACGTACATTTTATTATTGAACGACGTAGTAGGGTCCAGTTAGTAGTGGACGGTGACGTGCAAAATCACCATAAAAGTAGTGTAAAATCACCATGGGAAAATTTACCATAACGTAGTAAAAATTCACCATAACAATCAGAAATGCGTTTGCAAACTAAAATGTATTAAAAAAACAAGTTTTAATTTTTTCCTAAGCCTAAGCAAAGCCCTAAAATCAAGCTAAATTTTATTACGATAAAATTTTGTTGTATTTTCCAAGTGTTAAAATTTAAAGGAAATATTGGAAACGCATTATATTTATGGTAAATTTACACGACTTTATGATGATTTTGTAACTTTTACGGTAATTTTGGCCTATGGTGAATTTGTCCATGGTGTTTTTATACGGACCCTAGTGGACATGGCTTAAATGCGTGCAACAGCAGGGTATGGCTAGGGTTGGCAACAGTTAAGGTGTGCGATTTGTGTCAATGTTGAGTCCAACATAAGCACGGCTTTTTCCGTCTGCCCAGTTGTTAAAGGCAAACCAGGCTACGAGCGTTCGCTAAAACAGTGCTACGAAAAAGGGCGTGGATTAGGTGGGTGTGATTATAAATGGCATGACACGGAACGGAAAAATCTGGTTTTGGAACGCTTTTGTTATAAAATAAAAGAAGTAAGGAAGAGTGTGGCTTTGGTGGCCACGAACGGCTATAGACGGTTCAGCACAAAAAGTTTGTTTCCGGATGGATATTGGACAGAGTATTAAAAAAAGAAAAAAAAACTTAACTTTGAGTATGCAGCATCATTAAAGGCAAACTGGAAAGTGCACCGACACCTTCCACCGACACCGACCATCTTTGCTGCAAATTATTATTTCTAAGCCTAAGCAAAACCTAAAAATTCAAATAAAATTACGGTAGAATTTGGTCGGTGTCGGTGGACGGTGTCGGTGTACTTTCCAGTTTGCCTCATTAAAATAATAAAAAACCAAAAACAACAACTAACAAACGATAAGATAACAGCCGAACCAGCCAATGAACGCTCACCTTGCATTCCGCGCGGGCTGTTCCGCCCGCCCAGTTGCTGGAGTCGGGCCAATCGACGGGCGCTGGCGAAACTTTGGTCCAGAAGCTCCGCCCCCGAGGTGGCGCCTGATTGGTGGTGGCGGGAAGAGGCTCCGCCTCCCGGTGTCTCCCCCGGGCTCCGACTTCGCCCTCGCAGGTGCAACTCGCTGGTTGCATAGTCTTCGTCTGAAAAATACCTTATATAAATTAAAATATACTACACATAATCAGACCTGTGCACGGTCTGAAAATGCCCCCCCGTTTTATTGGAGGATTTGCCCCCCCCGTTTTATTGCCCCCCCCCCGCCAAAAAATGAAAAAGTACCCTAAAAATATGACGCCATTTTTGACCTACGATGACGCCATCATCGCGAATTTTTTGCAGTTTTTAGCCTATTTCAATGTATTTTAAGCCATTTTAGACCTATTTTTACCTTTATTTTCCCTTTTTTGTCCTTTTTTTTCCCTTCTTTTTTTTTCTTTTTTTTTTCTCTTTTTTTCCCCCCTGCTTGCCCCACCCGTTTTATTGCCCCACCCCGTTTCAAAAAAGTTGCCCCCCGTGCCCCCCCCATTTTGGAATTGCTCCCCCCCCCCCGTTTTAACCCCGGGGGGGGGTAGTGCACACGTCTGCATAATAATAAAATTCATTTAGAATATATAGCTAGAGCCGTAAGAATCTTGGAACTAAAATTCGGGGTTAAAAATTAAAAATTGAGCTAAAAATGGAAAAAATTGAGAGCCGAAATTGAAAATTTTAAACCGAAAGTTTGTAAACGCTAATCTTACATCTTATCCCAAGCCATTTTTTCTTTAAGTTTTAGCTTTCTACTTTAAGTTCCCAAAATTTTATGACGAGTTGAAATAAAATTCCTTTTTTATGGTTTCAAAAGACCCTCTTCCATAAAATATTGTAATTTGTTATGCATTATATGTAAACAAATAATAAAAACTTACATAAATTGGCATTTCATTTCATACCGATTAAATATTGAAATTAGTTGTCCTTTTTTACACCCTAATATTAATCTCCTTCCTGACCTCCTGTCAGTTAAAACAAAAAAAACGCCGGAGATTCGCTCTTTAATTAAGTAATTTAAAGTTATTTTAACCTTGAAATACGTTTTATTAGCTCATTTTTAGAAATTTAGAAAAATTCTCGTTCACAAAAAAATGGAAATAAATTTAAATTATTTTTTTATTAAAAAGGAATATAACACAAAAATAGGCGGAATTTAATAGCACTGGGAAAACTAACTAGGTACTTGTTTTTTTATAGGAAAAAACATTGATATGTATATGTTTTTGAAGAGGTTTTTTTTACATAAACTTTGCTAGAATAAAATATTATAAAAAACGTTTAAGGATAAGGTTTAAACAAAAAGTATATCAATAAAACAGAATATTTTGAAGTTAACAAGTAATAATTAATAAACCGCATATGACTGCGTTTATTTAATACGATACTAAGATATTCAATAAAATAACGCGCTCAGGAAAAAATACGATAAGAATAATTTATTCTTTAACAGTTTTAAACTTAAGTATAAAAATTGATTTTTTGAAAAGATCAAACTAGCATCATCAAAGTATAGGACCAAGTGCACAGCCCCAACCCAAGTCCTAAAATTTTGTTTAAGATAGTTTTTTTTCACACAGCGCACCTGTTCCAGTTAAAAAAAGTTGTCTTTAAAAACGTTCTTTTTTTTTGTCCCAAAAATTTAACTGATTTTTAAAATAAGATAAAAATAGGGATGAGCTCAACATCCGAATCCGAATCGGCAGACATCCGAATTTTTTTGACATCCGCATCTGCATCCGCGGATTTGTAAACTCACATCCGCGGATGTGTATATTTATTTTTACTTCTTAAATTAGCTAATAACTAATTTTTAGAAATTTCTAACCTTCGCTAAGCCAAAGTTGTCTAAATGAGTTTTTTAGCCATAAAAAGCTCAAAAATGCAATAAAAGCGCTTTTTAGCTAAAATCAGCGTTTTTTACTTTTTTTTCTTTCAAAATAAAAAAAAGGATAGGGATAAAATGCACTCCAGGGGTGGGATTCTGAAGAAACCCTTATATTTACCCCGATAAATTCATTTCAATAAAAATTTAAAAAAATAAATATAATATTGTAAATAAATAAACCTGCCGCATATGGGACAGACAATGACTGCAATGAATTTTTTTTAAAATTTTTTTCTCGCGCCGCAAAACCACCTCGCGCAAAATAAAAAAATTTAATCAATGCGCGTATTTTATTTTTTATTAAATTAATCCTACGGGAAAAATATTTAACCACCTCTCGAGTTGGATCAATTCTTATTCTTAAAACCATAGGTGGGCAGGGGGGGGGGGTTGGGGGGGGTTTACTGCCCCCCCCCCAAAATTTCGGATTTTGCTGACACCCCCCTTTAAATTTGGGGTACCCGGGGACACCCCCCCCCCAAATTTGCCTCCCAGAGAAAAATTTTTAAGCGTTATAAAAGGGCTAAAAAAATTTTCCGCGCTTCGCGCGGAGTGTTTATTACCTTGTTTATGTCATATACTTCATTTTTTCTTTTATTATTCAAAAAACATTAATTAAACATTATTAACCTTTTATTACCTAACGTTTTAAACACCTGTTTTAAATGTAAAGGAATAAAAAAAACCTTAAATTTTGTAAAAAACATCATCTGGAATTAAAATTTCTAGTGTATTTTAGCGCCTTAAATTAAAAATTTTCTCCCTCGGGGGGCATTCTGCCCCCTGGACCCCCCTGACAAGGGGCTCTGCCCTTTGACCCCGCTGGGAGGGGGCTCTCGCCCCCCAGACCCCTCATTACTGGGGGGTGCCGCCCCCAGACCTCCTTCAGGATTAGTATTTACCCCCCCAGACCGCCCCTCCCCCCAAATGAAATTCTGGGCACGCCAACGCCACTGTTCTAGACCCCCCAAATTTTTATCCTTGGCAACCGAAAAGGGGAGTCGAACTCCAAATTTTTCCCTTTGCCGACCCAAAAGGGAGGTCTAGACCCCCCTGGCTTTGGCTACGCCCATGTATGTACCTATATAACTTTTAATTAAATATAATTACAGACGCCGCCCCTAAACGGGGGGCAACCGAATGGGGGGGGCACGGGGGGCAACTTCTTTGAAACGGGGGGGGCAATAAAACAGGGGGGGGCAAGCAGGGGGAGGGAAAGAAAGGGGGAAAAAAAAAAGAAGGGAAAAGGGAGAAAAGGGACAAAAAAAGCGGAAATAAGGAAAAAAAGCTAAAAGGCTAAAATACATGAAATAGGCTAAAAACTGCAAAAATCGCGAGAGGCCATCATAGGCAAAAAGGCGCATATTTAGGGACTTTTCATTTTGGCGGAAGGGGGGGCAAAAAAGGGGGGGGGGCAAACCTCCAAAAAACAGGAGCACAGACCGCGAGATTATAGATTAAAAAGCTTGTGATACTTGACTTTATAATCAAGACAATATAATTACTATTCTATTATTATGTAATTATTAAAAAAAACTATGATTTCTAATTTAATTCTAAGAATATATAAACACATTATTATTAAAAGAATTAAAAAATAAAATTTATAAGTTGCAATAAGGTTTTATTTTAATTTTACACAGTTTTAAAGCATTTATAAGCTTGTTTTACGTTTTTTACGCGTTTTAAGCTCATTTTAAGGCAGCGCGGAAATATTGGGTACACCCCCCCTCAAAATTTGGGTCTTGCCAGACACCCCCCTAAAATTTGACCCCCCCTATACCCCCCAAAATCCGAGAGGCTGCCCACCTATGCTTAAAACAATAGAAGCAATTTAACCCGACTTTTACCTACGTAAAATTGATTTTTCACTCGCATACTTAAGCACGTAAAAAAGTTACACTGGGGTAACTTTTAACCGCGCGCGTCAGAATACGACCCTAGAACTAAAAACGATATGGTAAGAATGCACTTCCCAGACATCCGCATCCGCGAATTTCTGATTCCAAAATCCGGATCCGCATCCGCGGATGTCAAAAAAATAACATCCGCGGCATCCCGAGCACATCCCTAGCATAAAAAGTCATAATTTCTACCAAGATAGATTTTCCGTCGAAAAAACTGAATTTTTCCTCCGTCGAAAAGAGCAAACTTTTCTGCCATTAAAACCAAAAGGAAAACTTCGTTTTATTACCGTTTCCCATTATATACTTTTCTTGTAATCAATGCTTAAGCTCAACCGTTTGAAATTTACAAATTTTAAAAGCAACACTTATGGCAAAATTTTCCAAAAACGGCACTGAACACGTTTTATACGTATTTTACACGTAAATCTCTGTCAATAAAAAGGAAGAACAAATTTGCGGTTTGTGCAAACAATAGCCACCCGCATCAAGCCAAGTATCGTTTTCACTTTTAAAGCGGAAACATGATTTTTAACAATGCGCGCAGTGTTTGTAGCTAACAAAAATATATAAAATATATTGCTGCTTCATAAAAAAAAGTTCTGGTTGGATATAAAATATTTAAGTTCACTTCAACGTCATTACGGGCAATGTTTGTTTTTAATCAGCTAAGTGTTTTAAATGAAACCTATCGGTGAACTCACTTCTCTGTATTTAAATCAAAAATATACTATTTTTTTCTAAAACTGAAAGCAGAAGCCTTATATATTGTTAAACTAGGGAAAAAAAATTAAAATTCTTCTGTTATGGCGCTCGTGCCAGTTTTGAATTGTTTCTCATATCATCCGTTCTCAACTCGTCACTACGGCGACATGAGCCGTATCAAATTAAATATATCTGCATAAGTAATAAATAAATAAGTAATAAATATAACTAAACTCACAGCCAAAATCATTCTTTTAACTGAAACGGGAATCGCACGCAGTTTTAGCTTTATAGTCATTTCTGTTTTATCGTAGCCGCAACTTAATAGGCTAATTTACTTTAAAAAAGCTAAGCCTTTGCGGTTCGCAACCCTACAAAAGCAGCCTTCTGGATTTTGTTGGGGGTACGTCAGGTAGGGAACAGGTAGGAAAAAGTACAACCGACGAAGACCAAAAATTTAAGGACCGTCTGTATTTCTATCGACCGTTTTTAGTACTACAAGTATTTAACCATAGGTGGGCAGGGGGTAGTGGAAAGGGTGGGGATTTAGGGGTTATTATACTTATACCCCCCAAAAAAATTCTAAACTGTCAACCGCCCCCCTCCGAAAAAAATTGGGGGTTCGAGTATGCATGCACCCATAAATCCGGAAGACTCCATATCTATGCCCCCTACTCTTAAAATTTAGAAGAAAATGTATCTTTTTTCTATAGCCCTAAATTTTAGGAATTTTTTTGCGATTTTTAATTGCAACTTTTGTAAACTGTCTGAAAACTTTTGGGATTTTTTTGTCCCTTTATCAAATTGAAGGGTGTTCGCGGTAACTATACATGAGTAGGGAGGTTGGCAGGAGGGGTTAAGCCCTCAATTAAAAAAAAAAGAATTATATCCTTGAAAAGAAATAGACAAGAAGACCTAATAATAACCAAATCGAAAAAAGAATCTTATTAAAATGATTTATAAAAGCTTCCAAATCAAAATTATTTTACTTTAAGTAATTAAAATTCCGGTAATACACAACACAAACTAAAAACGTGTCGCTCCTAGTGAGATGATTTTAAGCTTAAAACAACTTTTGAGACAGGTGTTAGCTCAAAAATCTTACACAATAATCCAGGTTCTTTGATTTTTAGGTTTTAAATATCTGCATCTGCCGTATTATTAAAAATGTATAATAAAGGAAAAATGATACACTTAAAACAAACTGCTTAAAACAAGGTCCCATTTAAATGGGACCTTTTTTCCATTTAAATGGTCAGTTTATTTTTAAAGTGTCTCATTTTTTTCCTTTTTGATATATTTTTGCTGTTATTATACTGATTTACTACTAATAGTGCAAACTAATATAGTTAAAAAAAGGGTTTTATGAATAACTATTCATAAACATAATAAGTTTTATAACAGAATATTATATTCATAAGAGAATAAGTTTTGTGACATATTTTAAACCTTGTTTAAAATATGTCATAAAACTTCAAATAAATATTTTGTTGAAATTTTTGTTAAAAGCACAGATTACTTCAAGCTTAAATACATTTTGAAACACTTAAATAGAACAAAGCTCGTGAACATTTTTCTACTTTAATTGAACTAAATTATGAAGCATAATATTTCGATGTAAAGATATTATTAATCTACTCTAATAAACCAACCTTTCTGTTTTAAAAAATCAATGACCATTTAATGTTTAATACAACAGCGTTATCTCCGTTTTAGCAAAATTTTTTTTTCTTACCTTAGGAAAGAAAATTGGAATTCCTTTCTTATATAAATAAAATATACAACGTTTAAGCAAAACAAAATTATACACAAAACTAACAACATGTTTAGTCCCGAAATTAAAAGCATGCAAAAGGTAAAATTGGTAGGTATACAGCAGTGGCGTGCCCAGGATTTCATTTCGGGGGGGGTGGTCTGGGGGGTACATACTAACTCTGAAGGGGAGGGTCTGGGGGGCGAGAGCCCCCCAGCGGGGTCAAGGGGCAGAGCCCCTTGTCAGGGGGGTCCAGGGGGGCAGAATGCCCTCCGGGGGAGAAAATTTTTAATTTAAGGCGCTAAAATACACTGGAAATTTTAATTCCAGATGATAATTAAAACAAAATTTAAGGTTTTTTTATTCCTATCCATTTAAAACATGTGTTTAAAACGTTAATAAAAGGTCAATAGTTTTTATAGTAGTTTTATTTAACATGTTTGCCTGCCACTTATTGAGCGGCAAAATCGATTTGAAATTGAAAAACTGAGATAAATTGTCAATATAAACTACCCGGGAAGTGGGGAAAATTAGTTTTTTTGACTATAAATATGCTTTTGGAAGGCATCAGGAAAGTTTCTGTATTAATATTTAAGAAAAAAAATTTTCTCTCCCAAAATTCAAAAAACGTAAGGGTCCCCCCTCACGAAAAAATCCGGCTTCGTCGGATTTCGGGGGGGGGGCGGCCACCCCCCCCTGGGCACGCCACTGGTATACAGTGTAGTGATTAAAGTGATTGAAATTAGTTTTTAGCGCTATAAAACTCACCCCAAACTGATTGTTACTTTGTAATAAACGCTTGTACGCTACTAAAACAGAACAACATGTCGAAAAGTGTAGCAATCACGAAGCGAAGCCTACGAATTTAATTGAACAATCGCTATATTACACATATAAAATAATAGGTGTTTAAGGTTTTATTCGTTTCCCAAAACGCGAGCATGGCCGTAGCCAGGGGAAAAAAACAGAAGGAATGTCCCCCAAAAACAGAAGGAATGTCCCCCAAAAACAGAAGGAATGTCCCCCAAAAACAGAAGGAATGTCCCCCAAAAACAGAAGGAATGTCCCCCAAAAACAGAAGGAATGTCCCCCAAAAACAGAAGGAATGTCCCCCAAAAACAGAAGGAATGTCCCCCAAAAACAGAAGGAATGTCCCCCAAAAACAGAAGGAATGTCCCCCAAAAACAGAAGGAATGTCCCCCAAAAACAGAAGGAATGTCCCCCAAAAACAGAAGGAATGTCCCCCAAAAACAGAAGGAATGTCCCCCCTGTTGTTTTCTAACAAACACCAGATAGAACGCATATTTTTCTAAACAAGCACTGAATAAAATGCATTTTGGGACGAATGACCTGCAGTGCCCCCTGTCATAAAATCCTGGCTACGGCCATGACGAGTGTTATTTTAATTAGCTTAAAATGTATTATAATTTTCTTAAATGCAACATTCGGTTAGTAGTGTGGTGTGTTAGTGGTTTGGATGACTAAACAAATACCTTCAGGCGTGGGTCCTAAATTGGGCAGTGTTAACCGTCTGTGCTTATTTCTAGCCAAGCTCCTCAGTGATTTAGCCCGCAGCATAGCTTTATAGTCTGGTGAGTATTCACTACCTAACATAATATTGGTTAATATTTTATGCATTTAATCATAAAACTATAATCAAAAATAAATTCGAAACCATAAATAAAACAAAAAGGGAATACATCTCTTATTGTCACTTTGATACTTAGTTTATCAATATTAATATATATAATGTAAGCATACTACTATTTTTGCATTTAAAAATTGTTTCGAATTAATTTTAATTAAAAGCGATAGCTTACGAAAAGTGTGTTACGTAAGCTTTAAAGCTACCATTATAAATCTGTTAGTTCTATTATTTATTATATTTGGGTTAGCGTTTGTATAGTTTCGATCACAATATACGGGTCTCAAATTAATAGTAATAATCTGGTTTTGTTTCGCCAACGCCAGCCGGCGCCTAGCCTCTAAATTTTAGGCGCCAGCCCAGAAATCTAAGCGCCAATAACATAAAATCTTTTTTATGTTCACAAAAAGGATACATGTTATTATTTTTTTCATTATATACATATTTTTAGATGGCTTTTGTAGTCAAACGTTTCGTGTTGCATAGTAGTACAATTAATTAAAAAAAAACGACTTATTTTGCCCATCTCAATACTCAACTTTAATAGCATAAAACTTTGTTGAAGAATTATATAATTTAACAAGAAAACATAAAGACTAGTGATGTTCCTACCCTCCCACATCATGCTCCGGAGCTCCGGCCATCTAAAATGGAAGGAGCTTTGGAGTTTTTTCCCTAAAAAAATTGATTTCAAGCTTATTTAAGCTTAAATGTTTTAATTATTTTATTGGCATTTTACAGTTCTTTTAATTGCTTTTAATAAGTTTTGAAAAATTTTAGTTTACAAAAAATTGACAAAATACTCTTTGCTAATAGCTTTTTTTATTATTCACAAAATTAGTACAACAGCAGGGCGGAGCTCCGTGGATTGCTCCGTAGCTCTGCAAAGCGGAGCTCCGTTCCAGACAGCTCGAGGCTTAACGTTTTAGTGTTTAAGATAAATTAAATTCTTTTTAAAACTTCGAAAACTCGAAAATTCTTGTAATATGCAAGCAAATAAGAATTTTCTCAGGGGTTATTTTCAGGTTTTAATCAAAACTAAATTTTAATAATGGGTGTTTTTAGATTTTTACTTATAAATGTGTTTTTTCAATTAAAAGATGTAATTAGTTAGAACTAGTAGCTAAATCATATATATATATATATATATATATTAGTGTTGTAAAAAGTATTGATTTTGGATTATTTTAAGTAAAAGTAATTTGAAAAATTTTAATTTAAGTAAAGTAAGAGTAAAAGTAATTTGTGATTTTTTAATTTAAGTAAAGTAAAAGTAAAAGTAATGTCGAAATTTTATTTAAGTAAAGTAAAAGTAAGGCCTATTTCTTTAAGTAAAAGTAAGAGTAAAGGTATAATAAAAGTAATTTTGAAACGGAGCAAAACACCGGTTTTTGGAGCTCCAGAGCTCTGTTTTAAAGTTTTTTGCTAATTTTATGTATAAATTATCATTTTAATAAGGTTTTTAGTCAAAATAAATGGTTTTAGCGTGTTAGCGGCTTAAAAAATTATCTTCTACCATTCACTTTACAACAAGCCGATAGGAAATCTACCCATTGAAATTACTTAAATTTTACTTAAATTAATTTAAGTATTTGCAGTGGAAAATCCGAGTAAAAGTAAAAGTATTTGAAATTTCAAAAGTGGAGTAAGAGTAAAAGTAAAAGTAATTGAAATTTCAAAAGTCGAGTAAAAGTAAAAGTAAAAGTAATCCAAAATCCGTTACTTTTATTACTTTAAGTAAAAGTAACTTTTTACAACACTAATATATATATATATATATATATCATAAAAAATGAATAAATTGTGAATAAGCTAAAACAATTACGCGCTGAGCAAAGCGAAGCGCAAGAAAAGTTTTGAAAATTTGCCTTTTGAAGCCTTAAAAATTTTGTGTTCTTTTTTTTCTGGTTCACTAAAAAACTGTTAAAAAATACTTTCATTGTCAAAAATCTAGGCGCCAGGCTGGCGCCTAGATCCAAAATTTTAGGCGCCAGTGGAAAATTCTAGGCGCCAGCGTGAAATTTTAGGCGCCAGTGCCGTCGATTTGGCATAAAAAAACCTAGGTAAAAATGTAGACGAAGAATTTTGCGCGCAACTTCTTTTTAATTTTTTCACGTATATCCCGTAGAATTTTTTTATATCACACCTGTGCTTATAGCGTTTAAAAAAGTGGGTTTCTAAAAAAATTATTTAAATTGTTATTTTAATCAAAAATATATAATACTATATATTATATTAAGGAAAAATATGACACTCAGTCTCAGAAGCGAAACTATTTGGTGCCGTTTTTTGAGCACTGCCATTAAGTGTTGTGCGCATAAAATGGCAAAACAACTGTTCTTATTGAGGCATGTGTCGTGTAAATGGGCACTGCTAAAAATGTAGCAGTGTTTTTGCGCATATCCTAGCATGCTTACTCGAACGCACTGCATTTTGAAGTACACTGCACTTTTTTGCCAATCTTGTGCGCATATATGCGCATATACTGCACATAAAATAGCACAACCGCGGGGAAACAAAAAAAAATAAACCGACTAAAAAACCACTACTTAGTTTGCACACAGTACACAAAATACAGACTTTTAGTATAGACATACAAAAATAAAATCCAATGCAATACACAAATAGATCTTTTTGTGTATTGCATTGGATTTTATTTTTGTCTGTCTATATCAAAAGTTTGTATTTTGTGTACAGTGTGCAAACTATTTAGTGGTTTTTAGTCGGTTTATTTTTTTTGTTTCTCGCGGTTGTGCTATTTTATGTGCAGTATATGCGCACAAGATTGCCAAAAAAGTGCAGTGTACTTCAAAAAGCAGTGCGTTCGAGTTAGCATGCTAGGATATGCGCAAAAACACTGCTACATTTTTAGCAGTGCCTATTTACACGACACATGCCTCAATAAGAACAGTTGTTTTGCCATTTTATGCGCACAACAGTTAATGGCAGTGCTCAAAAAATGGCACCAAATCGTTTCGCTTTTTAGACTGAGTGTCATATTTTTCCTTAATATATTATATAGTATTATATATTTTTGTTTTAATGACATAACAAAATAAAACAAAAAATCAACAAGCCGGTAACTTTAATTTTCTTCATTTTGCCATAAAAACAATCAATTAAAAAGGGTTCCTTTTACCTAAATTTTTCGCATTTTTACCAAAAGCCTTTTGTAAAAAACTTTAATAAAAATTATTCATCATGCAAGCACGGTGAAAATTATGTGCAATATTAAACCTTATAAGGTTCCATTTTATATATAGTACCAAGTTAAGCAGTCAATAAGTGGTAGTTACATAAGTTTCTCTCAGTTCTCGTGGATCTCAGTAGTATGGCTAAAAAAGTCAGTACCAAGTTCACAGTTTATCATAACTTCCTTCAAGGTATTATGGGCTATGAGAAATATCGAACACTGTTGACCCGGGAGGGGGGGGGAGGAAGGGCTTCTCAAAAACGGACCCAGACCAATCTTGATGGAAAGATTGGTTAGTGGCAAACAACAACAGGTTTTAAAAAATTGCACACTGGCATTAAGTAGCGGTAGTTTCTGTTAAATAGTGGCAGCAAATGTGTTAGTTAGCTAACTAATTAACTACCTATTGTAGTTAACAGTGTACCTACTTCTGGTAATTAATTATACTTACCTTCCTCCGGTATTGAAGTATTCAAATGCCTTTGGTAATTAACTACCTAGCTAGCTTAAAAAGGTAACAAAATAGGTATTTCTGGCAGTTAACTACTTGCCTACCTCAGTTATTTAACTAGAAAACTAAAATAATTCCTGGTAGTTAGCTACTTAACTACAAATACTTAACTATCTTTGATAGGTAGTTAACTAGGTACTTAACTACCTCCGTTAGTTAGCTACATAACGATCTCGTGTTGTTAGTTTTTTAAGTATAGCTATTTAACTATCTTTGGTAGTTAACTACTTCAGTTGGCAAGTAACTTTGTTACACAAAGAGCTAGCGACGTGCCCAAGATTTCGTTTTGGAGGGGGGCGGATTTTGGTACAAAAAAATTTTTGGGGGGTTCCGCCCCCCACGTTTGAGGGGGGGGGGAGCCCCCCTAAGATTTTTGAAATTTTTGAAAAGCAGGAATAAACGTAGATAAAGCTGTATAATATACTGTTTTTGGCCTAATAACGTATTGTCTAATGTTTTAGCGGTAAAAACCTGTTTTCTTAGTTAAAAATACATTAGCAGACATTGGTAGAGCCTGGATTTTACAAAAAGAATTTAGAGACCTTTCAGAAACCCTCTGGCTACACCACACTGTAAACCAAAGCAAATGAGCAGCCTCTCCATGTTTTTTAGGGTACTTTGCCTATATGGAAAAAATTAGCGAACCATTGCTATAGGCGGCTGGAAATTTTAGGAGAGGGAAAGGTATATACACAAATCAACCAAATACAGCGGAAATTTTTTTTGCTTTTCGGGGGTGAACTGTGGTACCAAAACTATTTTATAGTGTGGCGCCAAGCGATTAGCGAGGCGTTAGAAAATTTAAAATTTTTAGCCTCTGAAAACGCCCAAATTTTACCATCTGGCGAGGGGACCATTTCGGGCTAAAAATACGAAGTGAAGGCAAGAAAGGTTGGACACACTTCACAAAATCAGTGCCGTCGTTTGTTGTGCTTAAAGAAAAAATCGCGGGTTTTTTGTACGGGAAACGCAATATTTCGACAAATACTGCACCAATCTTAACGCTCAAGGTATTAAATTAGAGTAAAAAGTAGCTGTTTTCTTTGAGTGCATAATTTGTAACGTAAATCGTAATACCCATTGAGCAATTATTAACGTACAGAATTGTCGAAAAATGCCATTTTTGGGGGGTTATAACTCCGGAACCACTGCAGATATTTAGTTGAAAATATTTTTGTGGGATATTGGGGACAGGGGTAAGGTTTTTACAGAAAATTATCAAAACCGAAGACAAAAAGTTTGACTCCGCACTGCACCTTTAACTGCCTCTGTTAATTAACTACTTAACTTGGTAATTCACCCAGTAGTATAAGCTAGAACAAGGAGACCTACCGTATGCCCGACTTTCCAAGGCCGGAGAGGTGCCGACAGGGGAGAAAGGGTTCTCCGCGTAGAGTGGGCTGCTACCAGCAACTGCCCCGGCCGCCGCCATGGCGGACCGGGAACCGACCACGGCCGATCGGCTAGCCGAAGGAGGGTGGGAGGGCCGAGCGACACGCCCTCCTTCCCGCGCCGACGATTGATGATTGGTTGATGAAGAAGCTCCACCTCCGCTTGTGGTAGCTAACGTATCTGCTGCAATAAAAGCTTTATGCTAGGTATCAATGGTTTTAATGACGAAATAGAGTCTAGGCGTGAATAAAGCCACATAGCAATGAGTTGCATTGGAAGTAGGTAGTTATAGTTACATCTATTTATTTATGCCGCAAGCTAAATGTTTTGTAGTGTTTAAAAACACGGCTTTATGCGATTTATACTTAAGTGACTAAAATATATTAACAGTTTTTTAAAAAAATTGACAGTTATTTCTTTCAGACGACAAGTATGGCTTTATTTACAGTAAGAACTGTATATTAAAATAAATTTAGTGAAGAAAACTGGGAAACTTGTGTAACCATGAGCAGGACCAAAGATGAGTGGATAGAAGAGAAAAAAGAACAGAAGTAACCTTCCCTTCACCATTAGAAATAACATATACACAAACCTTTTAAAACCATTTGCAAGGTGATAAAATTATTAAATATTTTGGAATATATTTTAGTAAAATATTTTAAAAGTTCAAATAGCGATAAGAAAGTGGTATGGAATATGCAACAAGCACAGGGTTCCAACTTAATTAATTACAAATGTGCGTGATTAATCGTAATAATTGTAATGCAAGCCTGGTAATAGGGTGCTTTATTAGGTACAAAAAGGATATAACGCTTAATATGCTTATAAACATACAATAATAATTAACAATACTGATGTATTTTTTAAAAAATCCATAAATTGGTAATACAATACGGGGCGAAGTTCTATGTATCATGGGCAAGGGCCACCAATTAAACCCAATGAAGGCGAAAAGGTTTTTTTTATTAACTTTCGAAAAACTGCAGAACCCCAGCGTAGTTCCTCTTTAGCCTCTGGAGAAAAAAACAACTTACGTCTCCTCAGCCCGACCGGCCCCCAAGTCTTCTGTTGGCCCGACTGATCCTGCTGCCGGGGCGGCAAGGGCGGGGCCCATGTGGCCCGGCCCTGGTTCTCACCGTGCCGGGCCAGATCTCCGGAGCTCCGACTCCCGGCGATAGGAGCACCGGAAGGCCCCCGGGCGGAGTACAACAGGGAATCTGAGTAGTCACTGCTGAGAGTTGACGGGGTTTCCGACGAACGCGGACTTAACGGGTCCATTTCCAATTTCTGGGACGGGGGCTAAAAGTCGAAAAAATAAACCCATCAGACAGAATAAGCAAGGCCGATCACTCAGCGCACATGTGTTAGTTGTTTTATAAATGAACAATATGTAGTTGAACCAGTAGCAACCAGACATA
>JASAMX010021414.1:0-13039 GCA_030248175.1 Microlaimidae sp. YZB2_3
AACTTTTTGACCCTGTTCATTCATGATCAAAACAGCAACAATTTTGTAAAAATAAGAAAAAATATTTTTTTTGATATTTACTTTTATTTTCAAGCTAAAGAGTGTGAATAACCATAGAAAGAGAGAGGGGCACACGCACAACCATCAATATAAGGGGTACTGACTGGACCATGCACAACACAGAAGTTGCAAGTCTTTTGTTACAGTATATATATATTTTGGGTGGTAGTCTGTATTTTGTTCATACATGAGCATAGTGGGGGATGGTAGGGCCTACATGGGCAAGTTGGCCTAAAGTGAGAGTTTAAAACACAAATTAGGGGGTTAAATTCCAAAAACCGCATTTTACCCAGACCTGTGCAATGCCCCCTGGGGTTATAATGGGGGGGCAATTCCAAAATGAACGGGGGCATGGGGGGCAACTTTTTTGAAATGGGGGCAAATAAAACGGGGGGGGCAAGCAGGGGGAAAAGAAAAAAAAGAGAAAAAAAGGAGAAAAAAAAGGAAAAGAGAAAAAAGGGACAAAAAAGCAAAAATAAGGTAAAAATGGGTCTAAAAAAGCTTATATGCATTGAAATAGGCTAAAAACTGCAAAAATTTCACAATGATGGCGTCATAATAGGTAAAAAATGGCGTCATAAACAAGGGGGTACTTTTTCATTTTTCCGCTGAGGGGGGGAAGGCAATAAAACGACGGGGGGAAATTCTCCATTAAAAAAAGGGAGGGCTATTTCAAACTCAAACTGTGCACAGGTCTGTTTTACCCATATTGTTTTTTGGAGTATATTTTACTTACCCATTTCATTTTTTGATTTTGAATTAAAAATATGTAAAAAACGCTAATTTTAAATCAAAAAGCCCTTTCTACTACATTTCTAACCTTTTTATTTTTTAAAACATTCATTTTGACCATAAAACCTAAGTTTTGAGGCAGTTAGAAGTCATTTTAAAGACATTTTTTTCTTCATTTTTCTAAAATTGGGGGGTTAACCTTTTCTCTCTCCCCCTTTTGAGTGGGGGGTTAAACCCTCCATCTTAGAAGTTGGGGGGATTAACCCCCTAACCCCCCCCCTTTCCCAGTGCACATGTATGGGGAAGGGTGGGGTCCACCTTGACCACCCTCTCCCCCCAGTCTTGAAATTTTGAATCCCCTCCCCTCCTAGAAAAAAAATCTAGCCCCCCCTTCCTCCAATTTTTTTTTTATTTTGACACCCTGCTTGCCCCCTTTTGGAATTCTCAAATTTACCCCCTCTCCCCCTTCAAAGCCAAATTTTGGGTATAAATCTTCTAAATCAAGATTTACAGTCACAAACATATTTTTGCAGTGAAAAACAGTACTTTTGTACTCTTTTTATACACAAAAAGCTATTTTGGTGTATGAAAATTTATATTAGTGCTAAAAAACTTAAAACAATGATTTAAAAGAACTTTGTTTCAAAACCAGAACCCCTCTAGATTTCAAACTAGCTCTCCCCAGGTCGACCCCCTCCCCTAAAAAGATAGGTGGGCTACATACAGTCATAAATGAACACAGTCACCAAAGCTAGGGGGATGTTCTCCCTGGGTAAATGACATTTCAAAATCTAGGAGGGGGTCCTAGGGGGGGTCACACCCATAGGTGGGCAGCCCCGTGGCTTTTGGGGGGTAAAAGGGGGGGGTCAAATTTTAGGGAGGGGGTGGTGCCCGGCAAGACCCAAATTTTGAGGGGGGTGTACCATACATGGGCAAGTTGGTCCGGAGTGGGGGGGTTAAAGCCCAAATTAGAGGGGGGTTAAAATTCGAGAAATGCAAAATACCCATATCGTTTTTTTTCTGGAGTGCATTTTACCCATATTGTTTTTCGATTTTGAAGGAAAAATAGGTAAAAAACGCTAATTTTAGGTCAAAAAGCCCTTTTTATTGCATTTTTGAGCTTTCTATTGCTTAAAACATTCATTTTGACCTCAAAACTTAAGTTTGGAGGCAGTTAGAAGTCATTTTAAAGACATTTTTCTTCATTTTTCCAAAATTAGGGGGGGGTAACCTTTTCTCCCCCCACATCTAAGTAAGGAGGGTTAAACCCCCCTTTTCAGAATTTGGGGGAGGGGTTAACCCCCCCCCCCCAACCCCCCAACCCCCCCGTGCCCATGTATGGGGTGTACCCAATATTTCCACGCTGCCTTAAAATGGGCTTAAAACGCGTAAAAAAAAGGTAAAACAAGCTTATAAGTGCTTTAAAACTGTGTAAAATTAAAATAAGACCTTATTGCAAGTTATAAATTTTATTTTTTAATTCTTATAATAATAATGTTTTATATATTCTTATAATTAAATTAGAAATCCTAGTTTTTTTTAATAATTATGTAATAATAGAATAGTAATATTATTGTCTTAATTATAAAGTCAAGTATCACAAACTTTTTAATCTATAATCTTATATTTAATTAAAGATTATATACATACATGGGCGTAGCCAGGAGGGGAGTCTAGACCCCTCTCTTAGGTCGGCAAAGGGAAAAATTTGGGGTTAGACCCCTCCTCTTTGCAGTGGATTGCCCAGGATTTCATTTCTGGGGGGGCGGTCTGGGGGCACTACTAACCCTGAAGGGGGGTCTGGGGGACGGCAGCCCCCCAGATATGGAGGGTCTGGGGAGCAAGAGCCCCCCAGAGGGGTCAAGGGGCGGAGCCCCTTGTCAGGGGGGGGGGGTGAAAATTTTTAATTTAAGGCGCTAAAAAACAGTTGAAATTTTATTTCCAGATGATACTTATTACAAAATTTAAGGTTTCTTATACCTACACATTTAAAACATGTGTTTAAAACATTAATTAAAGGATAATATAGAGTTTATAGTAATTTTATTGAACTGTATACCTTAACTACTGAACGGGATAATCGATTTGTAATCGAAAAACTAAGATAAATTGTCAATTAACGATTAACTCTCCACGCGAAGCGCGGAAAATTTTTTTTAGTCCTTTTATAATGCTTAAAAATTTTTCTCCAGTAGGCGAATTTGGAGGGGGGTGTCCCCGACTACCATACATGGGCACGGGGGGTTGGGGGGGTTAACCCCCGAAATTCTGAGAAGGGGGGTTTAAACCCCTCACTCAGAAGTGGGGGGGGAGAAAAAGTTAACCCCCCAATTTTGGAAAAATGAAGAAAAAAAATGTCTTTAAAATGACTTCTAACTGCCCCCAAACTTAAGTTTTGAGGTCAAAATGAATGTTTCAAACAGTAAAAAGCTCAAAAAAGCAAAAAAAAAGACCTTTTTGACTTAAAATTAGTGTTTTTTACATATTTTTCCTTCAAAATCAAAAACCAATATGGGTAAAATGCACTCCAGAAAAAAAAACAATATGGGTATTTTGCGTTTTTCAGATTTTAACCCCCCTAATTTGGGGTTTAAACCCCTCCCCACTCCGGACCAACTTGCCCATGTATCCTGACTACCCCAAATTTAGGGGGGGTGTCAGCAAAATCCGAAATTTTGGGGGGTATAACCATACATGGCAGGGGGGGTTGGGGGGGTTAACCCCCCAATTTCTGAGAGGGGGGCTTTAACCCCCCCCCCACTCAAAAGTGGGGCGGAGAAAAGGTAAACCCCCCCAATTTAGGAAAAATGAAAAAAACTGTCTTTAAAATGACTTCTAACTGCCTCCAAACTTAAGTTTTGAGGTCAAAATAAATGTTCTAAGCAGTAAAAAGCTCAAAAATGCAATAAAAAGGGCTTTTTGACCTAAAATTAGCGTTTTTTACCTATTTTTCCTTCAAAATCGAAAAACTATATGGGTAAAATGCACTCCAGAAAAAAAAAGGATATGGGTATTTTGCATTTCTCGGATTTTAACCCCCCCCACCCTAATTTGGGGTTTAACCCCCCCCACTCCTGACCAACTTGCCCATGTATGGGTATAACCCCCCCAACCCCCCCCCCCCCCTGCCCACCTATGGTCACACCCTCCCTAACTATTAAGGGGGGTTGACCCGGGGTGAAAGATTTTGAAACCTGGAGGGGGGTCAGGTGGGGCCAATGTCCAGACATGTGCATTGCCCCCTGGGTTTAAACAGGGGGGGGGGGCAATTACAAAACGGGGGGGGGCACGGGCGGGGGGGCAACTTTTTTGAAAGAGGGGGGGCAATAAAACAGGGGGGCAACCGGTTTGAAAAAAAATAGGGGGGGCAATAAAACGAGAAAAAAAGAGAAAAAGAGGGGGAAAAGAGAAAAAAGGGACAAGGAAAAAAAAACAAAAATAAGGTAAAAAAAGGCTTGAAATGGCTAAAATAAATGAAAGAACAAAACTGAGAAAAAAATTGTGATGGTGGCGTCATCATAAGTCAAAAATGGTGTCATAATTTTAGGGTACTTTTTCATCTTTTTTTTGGGGGGGGGCAATAAAATGGGGGGGCAGATCCTCCAATAAAATGGGGGGCATTTCCAACCATTACAGGTCTGAATGTCTGAAGCAAAATACTTTTAAACCATTAAAGGTTTAGTAATAGTTTTTTTAAGGGATAATACATTTTATTGGATAAAAATGATACTCTGATATAAAAAAGGTGTAAAAACATGAATTTGTGTTAAAAATTTACGTTTTTGGAAGAGAATTTAGTATAAAAAAGTACTTAACATTTTCTCAAGAGGGGAAGGGGGGTCAGATTTCAAAATCTAGAGGGGGGTCAGGGGTAAAAAATTCAAAAATTAGGGTGGAGGGGGAGGGGCTCTGGATTTTTTTCTTGGGACTCCCAAAATTTTGAGGCTAGGGGGTGGACCCCACCATAACCCCCCTTGTTCATCTATGGATATAATTCCACCCCATTGGACCCCCTCCTAGCTTTCAAAGGGCCATTTACCCATGTTAGCTGCTCTCCCCCTAGCTTGCTCATGTATGATTTTGTTGCTTTACCTTTCTGCTTCTGGTGACCTGTCATCAAAGCTGCTTTCACCAAAAAGTCGCCTCCTTACCACGCAATTTTCTGCAGCTAAATAGTTTTTGAATTTTTGATAATTCAGTAAAACCCACTCAAATAGACATAAAAAATGTAACTTTAAAAGCTTTAAATTTAGGGCTTAAAAGCCAGAGTGCCAAAAGCAAAGTAATCAAATTTTTGGCAGAAAAGTACCCTGGCTGGCAAAGCCAACCATTTTTTATTTTCACTTTATAAGAATGTAATGCATCTTAAATGCATAAAATTAAACAATTTAAAAATTTTCCCCACTTTGCAAGAATGTGAAACATGTAATGCAGACCTGTGCAAGGTTTAAAAATGCCCCCTGCTTTATTGGAGGATTTGCCCCACCCCCCAGAAAATGAAAAAGTACCCAAAACTATGACCCCATTTTTTACCTATTATGACGCCATCATTGCAAATTTTTTTGCAGTTTTAGCCTATTTCAATGCAATTTAAGCTATTTTAGACCTATTTTTACCTTATTTTCGCTTTTTTTGTCCCTTTTTTCCCTTTTCCTTTCTTTTTTTCTCCTTTTTTTCCTTTGCTTACCCTCCTTTTATTGCCCTCCATTTTAAAAAAGTTGCCCCCCATGCCCCTCTTGTTTTGGAATTGCCCCCCCAATTATAACCCTTGGGGGGAGGGGCAGTGCACAGGTCTGTGTAATGTGTTTTTTTTATTTGTTCAATCGCACTTTTGCTTATAAATTACAAACCCCTTGCAGTGGCGCATATTTTTTAATAATTTAGCCAATTATTTATATATAAATCAGGTTGTTTCTTAATAGAATTAAGAAACAACCTTATTGGGATCATAGATGTTTTTGGGGGGGGCAGAGGGGTGCACCCCCCCCCCTAGAGCCAAAATTTTGGACCCCCCCCCCCTGGAACAAAATCAGGGGGCCCCCTCCCCCAAGCTCGAGAGCGGTCCAACCTCCCCCCCTGGAAGGCTGGACCCCCCTCCCCTCCCGACCAATTTGGAAGTATTTTTTTATTTACTGTCAAAAACACAGGTTTTTAGTTAAAAACAGTGTTTAAATACACTTTTTTAGGCCTAAATAGGCTGTTTGTAATACATTAAAATTCAATATTGAGACCTAAAAACACTTAAATTATTGAGATTAAAAAATTTTGCTGAAAAATCGGACCCCCCTGACCCCCTCCCCTAAATTTGAAATCTCGCACCCCCCCCCCGCCCCCCTGCGGGGGTCACCCCCCTCCCCCCTAAAAAATTTTGGCCTTCCACCCGGGGGTGGACCCCCCCCCCCCGAGCGGACCCGACCAAAAACACCTATGATTGGGATATAGTACAAAATTTTAACATCATACTAATCATAGGTGTTTTTGTTTAGGTCCGCTAGAAGGGTCCACTGCTGGTTGGAAAGCCAAATTTTTTTAGGGGGGAAGTCCAGGGGGTCTGGATCCCCTGGCTTTTTGGGGGGGTCAACCCCAGGTGCAAGATTTAAAATTTAGGGGGGTCAGGGCAGGGGGGTCCAATTTTTTAACAAAAGTTTTTTTAACTCAATAATTTAAGTTTTTTTAGGTCTAATATTGAATTTTATGTACTAAGCCCGCCTATTTAGGCCTAAAAAGTGTATTTAAACACTGTTTTAACTAAAAAACTGTGTTTTTGAAAGTAAAAAAAAATATACTTCCAAATTGGTGTGGAACGGGAAAGGGGGGTCAGCCTTGCTAGAGGAGGGGTCAGGGGGGCCTGCTTTCAAGCTTTGGGGGAGGGGGTCCCTGGATTTTTTCTAAGGGGGGAGAATTCAAAATTTTTTATAATACCTAAAAATTTTTTAATAAAATATATTTAAATATAGTTTATATAAAATATAAAAATAGAAATTTTTTGTACTGAAATCCCTGATACCCCTTCAAACAAAACCCTGTGTCCCTGATACCTATGTTACCAAATTGTAATCTTTGAACCATACATGGGCAAGTTGTTCTGGAGTGGGGGGGTTAAACCCCAAATTAGGGGGGTTAAAATCCAAAAAACGCAAAATACCAATATTGTTTTTTTCTGGAGTGCATTTTACCCATATCGTTTTTTGATTTTAAAGAAAAAAAAGGTAAAAAACGCTAATTTTAGGTCAAAAAGCCCTTTTTTGTTGCATTTTTGAGCTTTTTAATGCTTAAAACATTCATTTTGACATCAAAATTTAAGTTTGGAGGCAGTTAGAAGTCATTTTAAAGACATTTTTTCTTCATTTTTCCAAAATTGGGGGGTTAACATTTTCTCTCCCCCCACTTCTGAATGGGGGGGTTAAACCCCCCTTTTCAAAATTTGGTGGGGGGGGGTTAGCCTCCCCCATGCCCATGTATGCTTTGAACAAATTTTTTTTATTTCTGCTATTTTTTTTTTTTTAAATTAATAACTAATATTATGGTACCTTTAACATACAACCTGGTGTGTGCCAGTTGACCATTGCCATTTTGATCTGGAAAGTGCACGTGCCTGGTGGGAGATTCTCCTGGTTGATTATCTAAATAATTTAATATTTATTTAGGGAGGGCATTCTGGGGAAGATATGCCCAGCCACACTGAAGGTTAGTCATCTGTCCCCCCCCCCAGCACCACCAAAAGGGGTATTTAAGTTTTTAAAATTATTGCCTTCATTAAAAAAGACTCATAGAAAGTAATATTTTGGACATAGGGTAGTGCATTTAATTTCAGCACTTTTTTGTTTTTACAATGTAACTTTTTATTGTATGGCCCAATTTTCATATTTGATAGCTCATTTTGAAGCTTTCACGATACTGCGTTGCATCATAAAAGTTTCACTGTAAGAAAGTTGTTTTTACTTAATTAAATCAGTTTAAAAAAAAAAATGGAAAATTGCCAAAATTAAATGTGTGCATTTAATTTTGGCACTTTACAAGCAATCAATTATTTCTCAGTCAAAAAATCGTTATTTTCAAAAATTTAAAAGCCTATCATTATTCTCTTCTTTTATTGCCCCACGCTTGTTTCAAAAAAATTGCACCTTGTGCTTGTGCCCCCTCAATAAAAGGGGGCAATGCACAGGTCTGCCTTCAATAAACTGCATTTTAAATTTTAGAAAGTTGGTCCTAGAAGAAAGGTCCCTCCTGGCTTTTTAGAGGGGTCAACTCATTGTGGAATAATTTGAAACTATTGGGAGTTTGATCTAATTTTTAAACCAAAACTAAACTAGCCGTTTTTATTTTTATTTTCCAAAAATACCAAAAAATATTTGTTACAAAAAAATTTTAACATAAAATCTATTGCATTTTGTTAGTTAATTAATAAAATCAGTACAAAAATACAGCAGAGCTCTGGAGCTTTAAGGGTTGCTCTAAAACTTAAGCCTAAGCTTAAAACAAAGCTCTGCTCTGGGGCTGGGGCTTCAGGGAACATCACTAGTGGCCATAGGTGGGCAGCTTCTTGGATTTTTTTAAGGGGATATACTGGACCCCTGAAATTAGGGGTTATCCCAACAATTTGTTTTTGGGTATACCCCAAATACCTCATTTTTAGCGTTTTTAGTACTGGGACCGCCAAATTTTAGGAAAGAATGTCCACGCTACTCCCACATACTAGGAAGGGCAGGGGGAATTTTGGCAGTTCCAACATTTTTGGGAGGATATAATATAACCCTCCCAAACCCCCCCCCTCCCACCTATGCTACTGGATACATATATATTCATAGGTATTTATAGTTTCAACAAAAACAGTTTATTTTATTTATACAGGTAATCCTAGTTCAATAAATAGAAGGAATTGGATCTTTATTTTACCCAAAGTTACTTAGTAAAAAAAGATGTTGCTGAAATGAAAGATGTCAAGCACTGATGTTGCTGAAAACAAAATGATCTGGGAATGCTTAAAGAAAATTTTAATAGGAGATCTTTAATTAATTTTTTTGATTGGCGCAAGGAAAGAAATTCCATATTTTTTATGGTCATGAATTCTTTTTGTAGCAACTAACTTAAAACTAAAATAAAAATAGCAACTTCAAAATTAATAAAAAAAAAGAACACCAATTAGAAAATTTGCCTACATTTATAGTTGGCATAGTCCTGTGGGTGTAGTTTATGTGGAACTTTTGCACACCAATGACTGCAATAATATTTTTAGAAAAAAAATATATTAAGAAGATGAACATAATACAAAATTTACCCAGGTTCTGTAATAATACTTGGCGTCATGCTGTGGGGCTAAATTTTTGTGTGGTGCCTCAGCACCACCCCTGATTGCAATTATAGGGGGGTACAATAATCTTCCCCTGACGCACAACACTCCTAGCTTTCAAAGGGTTATTTACCTGGGGAAGACAGCCCCCCAGATTGCCAGTTCATGCTTATGTATGGGAAGACCTGTGCACTGCCCCCCCCAGGGTTTAAATTAGGGGGGGGCAATTCCAAAATGAAAGGGCATGGGGGGACAATTTTTTGAAACAGAAAGGGCAATAAAACGGGGGGCAAGCAGGGGGGAAAGAAAAAAAAGATAAAAAAAGAAAGAAAAAAGGAAAAAAGAGACAAAAAATGAAATAAGGTAAAAATAGGTCTAAAATAGCTTAAAATGCATTGAAATAGGCTAAAAACTGCAAAAATTTTGCAATGATGGAGTCATAATAGGTAAAAAAATGGCCGTCATAGTTTTTGGGTACTTTTTTTATTTTTCCGCGGGGGGGGGGGCGATAAAACGGGGGGGGGGGGGGGGCAAATCCTCCAATAAAGTGGGGGGCATTTTCAAACCGTGCAGGGTGGGGTCCCACCCCCCCTATATGAGTGCAAGTGCAATCATAAATATGCAAGTTACTCCATAGTGGGGAGGGGGGAGGTTGAACTGAGACTTAGGTAGGAGCATAGGTCACCGACCTTCGACGGCTCAGGGGGGGGGGGGGTCCACACCCCGGGGGGTGGTGGTTTTTGACCTCCAGGGGGGGGGGTCACACCCCGGGGTGTTTTTTTTGAAAAAAAGCACCCGGGGGTGCTTGGGGTGTTTTTACCATTTTTTTGACCAAAATTGACAATTTTTTGACGAAATTTGACCATTTTTTAAGCATTTTTTGGGATTGTCTGGTGGGGGGTGGTCAAAAATGTGCCTTAGGGTAGGGGGGGGTCAGGGGTTCAAGGGGTCGATGGGCGGGGGGAGGGGTCAAAAATGGGCCTTAGGGGGGGGGGTAGGTCTCAGAGGCCGTAGGGGGGGGGGGTGACCCCCCCCCCTTGGGTGACCTATGGGTAGGAGGGGGTTACAATTCGAGAAATGCATTATAATTTACCATATCGTTTTTTTAGTGCATTTTAACCCACAATGTTTTGTTTTGTTTTTTTTAATTTTGAAGTAAAAATAGGTAACAAAACGCTTATTTTAGGCCATAAACCCATTTTAATGCATTTTTTAGCTTCTTATTGCTTAAAACACTGTTTTTGTCTCAAAATTTAAGTTTAGGGGGAGACAGTAAAAAATTAATTTAAAGGCAGTTTTCTTCATTTTTCTAAAATTCAAGAGTTAGTCTTTTCTCCCCTCTTTTTTCTGAGTGGGGGAGGAGTTAAACCCCCATCTCAATAGAAGATTTTATTTCTAGCATAAGAAAAAAAGAACCTAGTTAGCCTAAATTATGTAAATACAACTCAGCATACCTAGGTGAGAACGGTCTGGGAAGCTACGGGGGGTGGCTACTTGGGGTAAATCCAATTTTGAATTCTAGGAGGGGGGTACCAGGGGCGTCCGGACCCCCCTAGCTTTTTAGGGGGGGTCAATGTGGGGTGCAAAATTTTGAAATCTAGAGGGGAATCAGCATAGGTGTTTTGGGTTGGGTCCACTAGGGGGGATCTATCCCTGGGTGGAAGGCCAAAATTTTTAAGGGGGTTCAGGGGGGTCCGGACTCCCCTGGCTTTTTAGGGGGGTTGACCCTGGGTGCGAGATTTCAAATTTAGGGGGGTCAGGGGTCCAATTTTTTAACAAAATATTTTTAACTCAAAAATTAAAGTGTTTTTAGGTCTAATATTGAATTTTATGTACTAAAACCACCTATTTAGGCCTAAAAAGTGTATTTAAACACTATTTTTAAATAAAAAACCATGCTTTTGGCAGTAAAGAAAAAATATACTTCCAAATTGGTTGGGAGGGGGGGTCAGCCTTGCTAGGGGGGTCAGGCCGGACCCCTCTCAAGCTTTGGGGGGAGGGGGGCCCCTGCCCTGAATTTTTTCTAGGGGGATCCAAAATCTTGGCTCTAGAGGGGTGGACCCCTCCCCCCCCCCCCCAAAAAAAAACACCTATGGGAGTCAGGTGGGGTCTGGTGTCCAGAGCAAAACAGTTTTAAACCATAATAACTTATACTAATTGTTTTTTTATGGGATAATACTACATTTTATTGAATAAAAAACGATATTCTGGTGTAAAAACATCAATTTGTGTTAAACATTCACGTTTTTGGAAGAAAATTTAGTATAAAAAAGTACTTAAAATTTTCTTGAGAGGGGAGGGGGGTCAGATTTCAAAATCTAGAGGGGGGTCAGGGGTAAAAAATTCAAAAATATGGCGGGAGGGGCCCCCGAATTTTTTTCTAGGGGGGGGGGGCAAAATTTTGGGGCTAAAGGGAGTGGACCCCACCCTACCCCCCCCCCTTGTTCATCTATAGCCCCCCTGCATTTTCGTCAAGGGGGGTCCCAAAATTTTGAGGCTAGGGGGATGGACCCCACCCTGCCCCCCCCCTTTCTCACCTATGCAACCCGGTTGAGTTACATCTTACACAAACACAAATTACCTACAAAAAGAAAAAAATCACTACAGAAGTCCTGGCTTACTGCCTCCACCCCAGGGTTTAATAGGAATGGCATATCCAAAATATTGAGGGATTTTTTGAACCAGAAGGAACCAGAAACATCGGGCATGAGGAAAAAATAGAAAACCTGTGCATGGTCTGGAAATGCATCTTTCCCAGGAATACAAGTGGCTTTGCCCTCTCCATCTCCCCAAAAAAAAAGAAAAAGTATCTAAAAATTATGACGTCACTTGTGACATGTTATAACACCATCACTCCATAATTTTTGCAGTTTTTGCCTGTTTTAAGGTATTTTTTAAGTCTATTTGAACCTATTTTTACTTAAATTTTTCTTTTTTTTTCTTTCCTTTTTCTCTTTCTCCCCTGCTTACCCTCCCTCCCTTTTTATTGCCCACTCCCCTAAAAAAAAACGCTCCCCTCATTTTGGAATTTTCTCCAATTAAAACCCCAGGCAGTTGGTGCAGTGCACAGGTCTCATTGAAGGAGACATTGAAGAAAAATTTAATCTAAAATGGCCTATAATTTAGTGATGGGCGGAACTGCAGAACCCCCCCAAACACTGGAACCTGAATTGAGATTTTAAATAAAATCTGAACTGGAACCACAATTCCAAATTTTGCTCAGAACATCTGGAACCCAAAACTGCCCATCACTACTATCTATAATCTGTTAATATAGGCTAAAAACTACACAAGTTGCAAAAACAGGTTAAAAATGGTGCATTACTCTCAGCCAGGGCCAGGCAATGCAACCACTAATAAAGCAGGGGGCATTTCTGGATGGTCTACAGTTGTGTATAGTAGGTAATGAGTGTATTTTAAAAAAGCTACCTGGCAACTCATTTCCTTGAGCAAAATCTTCAGCATTTGGAGGTGACACTGGCCCTTCGTTGGACATGGTTTATAGCTTTCTGAAAATAGATTTATAGGTTTAAATACAAACCTGTACACTGCCCCTAGGGTTTTTTTATTTTAATTTCTTTAAAATTAAAAATCTAAATTACTTTTTTTATGGTTCTCAAAGTATTTGGATCAAGTAGTGGTTGATGTGCTACATATATATCAGACCTGTGCACTGCCCCCCGTGGTTAAAATGGGGGGCAATTCTGAAATGGGGGGCACAGGGGGCAAGCATGGGCAAGCAGAGGGAAAGAAGAAAAAGAGAAAAAAACAAGAAAAAAAGGGAAAAGGGAAAAAAGGGACAAAAAAAGCAAAAATAAGGTAAAAATAGGTCTAAAATGGCTTAAAATACATTGAAATTGAAATAGGCTAAAAACTGCAAAAAATTCAGATGATGGCGTCATCATAGGTCTAAAATTGCATCATAATTCATAATTTTAGGGTAGCTTTTCATTTTTT